>BQNB010095265.1:0-25911 GCA_026074375.1 Tanacetum coccineum
TAATAATCGAAAACCCTAACCTCGACTATCTGTGCAATAAATCACTAGCCCTAATGACAAAGACCTAATCAGCAACAAACAAGAACCTTAGGACTTCAGAAATCAGAAAAATCGATGAATTCCTACAGCATAAGTAACAATAATCAACAAATCAGTTAAAACTTAAAAATATTAGATGAATTAACACATGAATGAGTAACATAGTTACTAATTGTATAAACACATAAATGATACGAAAACCATAAAACGTAACTTAAATTAACTGTAACTTTAAAAACTAATCACTAGCCCTATCAGCTATGATCATTCGCAACTAACTAAAATGATGGACAAATGAGTTGACCTGTAGAAGTTTGACTTTCAAAGTAATGCGAGCACCTTCATCAACAGTATTAGGTACATCACCTCCTCCTCCTGACAATATTTATTATTTATTTTCCATTCAATTGATCTTACCAGTATGGAGCGACCACGGCATTCAAAACGGATAAAAACACTTAGAAAAATTGTTCATACATAAGGGGCTACAACAAAAAGGTCACATACGACCAAGCCCAAGTATTATAGCAAGCTACTGAGAGACATTTAACTCTACATCATCAACATTGGGAAAGGGATTAACATTCCCACCAGTGGCATTATTCGGAACGCTCTCATTTGCGGCTTCCTGACCATCCGTACCTGCAACCTCATAATCTTCTATAGAAATAGGAGTAATGTTGCTTGCAGAAGCAAGAGTAGTAGATAGGGCTGTGGGGGTATCAGTAGTGGCAGATATAACTTTCGTGCCCATTAAAGCTGTGGCGGACAAGGGTTCAGACAAGGGAACAAAGACGTCACGGAGTGCTGACCTATGGTTGGCAATATTTTCTTTAATCCTCTGAACCCGGGAACTGGAGACATCCAACGAAAGTGATAAAGCAGAAGCACCAATGACACGTCGATCCGGGGAATGATGTATGGGAACCATCAACTGATCAACATGAGGTTGCGACTCAATCAAATGTAACATTTCGGCAAGGCTATCTTCCAAACGAAGAAGGTTCATAATAGTATCAACACTAGCATCTTTATTGGATTTTAACTCTGTGATTAAAGAGAAGTTGACACTTTGAAGACGCTGTAAAGCAGAAAGATAATTAGCCTCCGCGGATGGATTAAATGCGGCAACATCGGTCAAAACTCTACCCGCCGCGCCGTGGGTAATTCCAGCAGATAATCCTTCCTGCATACCCTTCTCAATGGCCTTACCAATCGTCATTCCAAGAGCGGAAAGATACTCAGTAGAGTTCAAGCATTTGGCGATAGCAAGTTCTAAGCCATGGGTAAGAAGCCATCGACGCCCAGAAATGGTGGTCAAAAGGTGTGGGTAAAATTTCTCCTCCAAGTGAAGGGCCAGTTCAACAATATCAGTATCCAGCTTATCAAATTTTTCATTCATCTCCCTCATTCGAGTCATCTTGGAACTTCTCAAGCTGACCTATGAAATTCTCATACGCCGTGACTTTTTCTTGAAGTCCAGCATAGGAAACCTCCAGCGTATGCACCTGAAATAGAGCGGAAAAATAAAGATAAGAGAATGGCGGAATATAAATAAAAATAGGAACTTAAGTGTAAACGTGCGTACCTGGTCAGAAAGATTGTCGTTATGAACCTTAACAGAAGCGACCACGGCGTCCAAATCAGCAACCTATTGTTCCCTAACTTTAACGGTAGCCGCAAGGTCTGCCACTTTAACATCAAGATCACTTTTCTCCCCCTCCAAGATAGTATTACGATCCACCAAAGTTTGACCTTCAGCACGGAGACTGATAGCCTCTGTGGCTTCCGCCTCCTTCACTAGCAACTGAGCCTTGAGACTCGCAACCTCTTCGTCCCTGGCCTTCAGCAATGAATTTTTCTCTTCCACAACAGCACTTAATCTCATTTTCTCTCTAATATTAAACTCAGCATGCATTCTCACTTCAGCACTAAGAGACATTTGGCGAGCAGCCCCTACATTGAATTCCGTAAAAAGTTCATCATGTTCCATCCCACGAATTGAAGCAAAAAACTTAGGAGGAGCAAACTCATCCACCATCTCGCGACAAGTACGACCATCATCTAAGCAAGAACCATTGGTGACACTCCATTGGGGTATGTACACTTTCTGAAGATCCGTGTCAGGGCTAACAATAGTACGGATACCGCCGACAATGAAGTCACTACCAGTAAGGACAAAAAAACCACCTACGGTATGCTCAACCCCATAAGAAGAACCACCACCAAAAATAGAAGACTCAACGAATTTTTCCTTAGCAGGGGTAGTCGGGTCAACAGTGGAGGTAACGATAGTCGTCATCGTCATCAACGGAGCGAAAGGCCTGGCAAAAGAATCAACATCAGCTTCCGCAATATTAGCACCTGAATGGTGAGAAGAGTCTGAAGATATGACAAACCTTGGAGGAGCAGTAATGGTTCGAAGGTTAGCCCTAGCCATAAAGTCAATTTGACCCCCATCTTCTCGCTCTGGTGTCACGGACACGGAAGAAGTAATAAAGGGTAGGGTAGGTAAGGCCACAACCCCAACCTTCGGATTCAACACAGCTCCAGCAAGTAATCTCTGGAGCGCGGACCTAGACTTACCAGCAACAGATGGCCCAGTTGAAATTCCGTGATCTTCCCTTAACTTCTTAGGGGGGTGAAGGTTCTCCGGCATCAGAAACGACCGTTTTCCTCTTTCTTTGACGCCTTGGTTGCAAATGAGCTGCGTCTTCAGAAAAAACCACCGCAGGTCCACTAACTTACAGAATACCAACATCATGCCCACCACTCACAGAGTCACCCTGCTCCGCATGACTACCCCTGCCTCCTTCCTCAAAAAGCTTGTCTACACTTGCCTCTAGCTCGCTTGAGGCACAAGCAGGAGCAACCGGTAAGAGTGGAACAACACGCCCTACAGTGGTATCTAAAAGCTTAGGCTCATTCTCGCCACGCTGTCGCTTACCAATCCTTACCTTCACTAATCCTTACCTTCATAGGGTCGGCAGTACGGATAAAAGAAAGCAAATTCATCTCTGCAAAAAGAATAATAAATGGTCAAAAGGAATGATAAGAAGGTAGAAAATAAATAAAGCAAAACAATACAACACCCACCCTCGCCATTTTCATATAAAAACTCGGATAAGTGTTCTCATCCAGCGTATAATAACGGCTTATTCCCACCAAACAAAGAAATGGTTCCAGATATTTATGAAACTAAGCCGGATACGCAACAAGAGAAGCATAATGCTCTGCGTTAAACTCAGTAGACTAGGGAAAAGGGTCCTTTGACACACTTTTACCCGTATGCCATGAAAAAGAAGCAGGACAAGTAAAGGCGTCAACCCAAAAGAAGTGATCATTCCAACCTTTTAAAGAATCTAGAGGTTTTGTATAACAGACAGCGTCATGACCCGAACGCTTACTAAAAGACATCCAACATTTATTCTTGGAGTTCACATAAAAACAGCGAAACAACCCCACCGTCGGTTCACAGTCATGAACACCGCACAGGATCTCAAAATGAGACACCTTAGCGGCCGCAATGACGGACAGCTGGGATATATGTATGCGATAATACCTAAGCACATCAACAAGGAAAGTGGACAGAGGTAGCCTAAAGTTGGCAAATTCAAAGAACCTATTGTATACCCTTATTTTGCCAGTAGGCATTTTGTGTATTGTTTGGTTACGGCTAGGCAATAGCGGGTGAACTTCGTCAGGAATATGGAATTTTTTACAAAAAATATCAAGGTTTTTCTGACTAAGAACAGACTTTATATCCGTAATGCTGCCCATGGTAAAAGAAAACAAGAACAAGGGCCTAACCTGGAAGCCTAGGGTTCTTCGAAGAAAGTTAAAAGGGGATACGATTAAAAAGCTTGAAGAATTTTCAACAATGGCGACTGTAGTTGGAGAAGATGAAAAAAGGGAAACAGTGAAAATCAATTGAGTATTTATACTATCGGTATAGTAAATGCAAGACTCTTCCAGATGTTTACACGTGGTTATGACCTTTGAAGAAATGGTCAGGATTGAAAGAAAACATCATGATGACAGTTGAGCAAGTTGACTAAACAGTCAAATCAGTCAGAATACAAAAGGCCAAGACATGTTATTGAGTTTGATTTGTGTCGGTTTTGATAATTGATTTTTTGCACAAAGTCTAAAAAGGCAAAAAGCTTTAATAGAAGTCAAATAATATAATACAAAGATAATTGGAGAAATAATCATTTTAAAACCATTCTCGGCAGCAATTTTTGATGCAACATAATAAATCAAACATTTGTAGTCACGTTCTAGAAAACTTATGCATATAAATACATATTATATAAATAATTTGAAGCGTCATGTGCAATTGCATGTCTCGCACACCCTCAAATACGACTCTGCGTGGTTGAAAACACATTAACTCAAATGAGTGTATACTCAACACTTTTTTACTCATATGACCATAATATTAAATTACATTAGTATCTAGTAGATCACAATTACCTAAAATAGATAGCTAACGGCACTAAAATCACGATGTTTAAAATTAAAGTTTTCTTATATGTCACTGCTGACATGTTATCTTTGTTGGCATTCTTTGTTGATGTTGCAACGACATAGCATGACATGTCATAAAAGGAAATAAGATTTTTAAGAGTAATACTAGATCCACAAAAACTTTATAAAATTCTATCCACATAATGATTTTGCGACTAGATGTGGAGGGTAATAATGAAGAAAGAGAAACTATGATGAAATATGATTGGACTACAACACATGCCAAGTCATTATGTGGATATTTTTTTGTAAATTGTTTGTAGATGTAGCATTGCACGATTTTTAATCCCAAATTCAATGCGGCAGTGACATGGCATGCCAATGTGGTGCTCATGTGACATGTCAAATGCGCAAACAATATTACACATATACATAGACAAGATATAGTTACTAAGGTGGTGTTTGTTTTTCATAAAGAGCCTCTTAACAGCCTCTTAATCTGACTCATTCAGACGCGCTCAGACATTTGGCTCATTAAGTACGTTTGTTTTTTTTCTTTCGTTCAGACGCGGTCAGAGGCTAAAACATCTTAACCAACTAGATGTGGATGGGGGGTCTTGTTGCCTCTTAATGCCTCTTCACTCTTTACTCTCTTTTTTCATCTTTTTTTCTTTAGTTTTTTTTTTGTTTTTTGGTTTTTGTTTTTGTTTTGTGGGTATATTTTTTTACTCTTCTTTTAATATTGATATTACGTTATAAAAAATTAATATTTTTTTTGTTAAATAAAAGACTAATAATGATAATGCTTATATAATGTTCAAAATACTAAAAATATTTTTGTGGCCTGTGTAACCTGAGTTTAAATTTTACACTAAAAAGTATTTTAATTGTTAATTGACAATGTTAAGTATAGTATGAAATTTTATTTTTCGCAATCTTTTGATTGTAAAGTTAATGACAGTAACAATTTGCAAAATATTGAAGATGTTTAATCACATGGGAATACATTATATGACTACTTTGTGAGAATAAATCGACACAAAATTTTGAATGTTTTTTAAAATAGTTTATTCTCACGTTGCACAACTATGATAATTTTATGACTAAAATGCTCTATATAATTTTTAAACATGTTTATGTTTCGTAAGAATAAAACTGATCTTAAGAATAAACTGATTTGTACTTCTATCGTTCAGACATTTAAAAAGTAAAAAACAAACAATATTATTTTATTCAGATTCAGACATTTACGCATTTCAGATTCAGATGTGCGAGTCAGATTCAGATTCAGAGCCTCTTAATAAACAAACAGCACCTAAGGCAAAGTTCCATGTTTGTAAACATCGAAAGCATTAAAAAAGGTTCAACTGCATTTTTTTAACTTCTCGGATACAGAAATTTGAGAATGAAATAACAAGATACATACCAGTTTTAAACAAGACATTTATAAAGATAAACCAGAAAATAATCACGATCTGACTTTTCATTTCCTTCGGTTCTTTTCCCAGGATATAGTGTTACCGCAAGGGGTCCCTTTGTCTAATAATTCAAAGCTTTCGACATACATTTCCATATCAAGCCTCCTACAAGTTCCTTTAAGTTTCAAAACTTCAGAGAGTACCCCTGTCTCTGGATAATAAACTGTAATCCAACTACTACTCAAATTTGATACGCCAAACAATAATCCACCGTTACTGAGTGCTTTTATAACTCTGAGTCTATTAAACCGTTTCATACCCAATTCATGAACCAAGGACCAAGATGCAACGTTATCATACTCTCTCATTACCCAAATCCATGTAGTCCACCTTTCCCTAGAAATGACGCCTAGACAACCATTAAGTATCGTTAGCTTTTCTGCTCTCCTACTTGGCTCTGGCAACGAAATTGTCCCAAAAACATGACTACTCAAATAAAAGGTCAATATCATACGTTCACGTATGTTTGATGTTTCAGTCGCCACCCAGTGCAAGGCTCCATTAAATAAAATTGCTCTTGTCATCACAGAAAAATTTGGTCTGGTAGGGAAATCGGTTTTGCTCCAAGAATTTGTCTTCAAGGAGTAAATAAACGAAGTGTGTGCCCGTACTGATCTATCGTAAAATATACCCACAATGTTGTAATCTTTAGCGATAGGGTCGAAACCAAACCCTACGGATAAACCACGCACTAAGGATTCTTCGCAATCCATTTTCGTAGGGGAAAGGATGATCAGGTATTTTTACTTCACGTCTAATTGAAAAGTTCCATAGAATAAAACCGGATCTTTTTCTATATAAACATATAATTCCATTACATGATCCAACAATGTCTATACGTAAGAAAGGGAAAGGGAACTGGACTGGTGTTACATCCGTGTACCCACGTATTGGACACACTGGTAGTTTGTCTGCAGAATGTAATGTATATATGAATTCTCTGATACGGCGTGCAGTTACCTTGCAAGTTACGCTGCAAGTCACGTGTTGGACGAGGACTTTATCAGGAGTATTCATAGTGAACATGCGGATGAAATCAGGGCTAACAATATGAGAATACCATGAAGCAGAAATAATAAGACTAACAATTGTTTCAGCTTATTTTCTTATTGATAAACGCTTTCAAAAAAGCAATCCAAAAACATTAATTCGAGATAACAGTAAAGTCACTACTCACTAGTGTACAATACCTCTTCTGTGAGTCTTTCCTTTCTTTCTTTAACCACTGTCGATATTTGTATGATTTCGCACTCTGTTACCGTCGTGTCTTCAAGTTGCAACTGTTCAACTCGGCTCGTACTCCTCAGCATTATATCATCGTCCATGATCTCTTGCCTAGAACATTAATTAACAGCTAGTTAATACTAGGTATGTAGTATTTATTTTTGTGTATTCTTTCTAACATGTAACTATTTGGGTAAATGCTGAAATTAGATACCCTTTTCGTTTCTAACTGTGGATTGCTTTTTTTTTTTTGCTTACGCGTAACTACCGATAAGCTACATAGAAATAACTCGATAAGTACTCTAGGAAATAGTGTTTAGATGAACTAGTGCTTCTCTAATTAATGTTTTGGGTTAAGTATGAGAGCAAGAAAACAAATTCAATTTCATCTCAGACAAGCACTCTGAAAGAAGGAGCTGCTGACCTGCTTTTCAAAAAGTGCTTATTCTATTTACCCCAAAATAAGCATATAAGCAAAAGCGTTCTGGATAGCACAAGACAAAACCAAAAGTGCTTCAGCTTAAAAATAAGCATATAAGCAAAAGCTTTCTGGATAACACAAAACCAAAGCTGCTTCAGCTTAAAAATAAGCAGATAAGCTATCAAATAATAAGCAATCCCAAACACCCTCTGAGGGGGTGTTTGTGTAACCTTATTTTTTGGGCCTAAGTTTATTTATAATAACCAGTGTTGCAAAAAAAAGGCCTACAAGACTGATTAATCGCCGCCTAGGCGCTAATCGGCCACCAGCCTTTCCGATTTGTGCAAATCAGCCAAAAAAAAATTGGTCAATGGCAGTCAACAGCGGTCACACAAACATTTGTGCAAATCGGCCAAAAAAAATTTGGTTTTGGGCTTATATTTCATAAGCTCACTTTTTAGGGCTTATTTTGAAACTTTTCGGCTTATAAAAGTCTCAAAATAAGCCACAAAAAGGGGGTGTTTGTTTCGGCTTATATAGCCTGGCTTATGAATTATTTGGTTTTGGGGTTATGTTTTGATAAGCTCACCTTTTGTGTCTTATTTTGAAACTTTTTTCAGCTTATATAAGTTTATTATGACATAACAAACTTGTATAAGCCGAAAAGTTTCAAAATAAGCCACAAAAAGTGAGCTTATGAAACATAAGCCCAACATCAAATAAGTCATAAGCCGGGCTATATAAGCGTAAACAAACACCCTTAAAGTGAGCTTATGCAACATAAGACCAAAACCACATAAGCCATAAGCCGAAACAAACACCCCCTAAGCTAAGCTAACCATAATACAATAGTACAATACCAACAAAACAAAACACAACATTGTTATACTTATAATGAAGAAACAAAACCTGAAACTATAAGAAGCATTGATAACTTAGAGAGAAATTTAAGCCCTAAGGTCCAATAATTATGATGATACTGCTACAAATTGGGTTATAAAGGTTTTAGTTTTAGTAAAGTGCAAAAAGGGTCCTTGTGGTTTGGTCAAATTGCATGTTTAGTCCTAACCTAAACCTATCCAAGTGCAACCAATATTTCTTTTTTGAAGTTTGGCCCACTCATTCATTCCTTAGGCCCAAACAACATTTTTGCAAATTATTATTAAGAGTTTTGCTTCTACAAAACATTCTTACGTATAATATTTTATTTTTTTTCTTCACTCATTATCTCTCCGCATCT
The DNA here is from genome assembly GCA_026074375.1 of Tanacetum coccineum. Classification (NCBI taxonomy): domain Eukaryota; kingdom Viridiplantae; phylum Streptophyta; class Magnoliopsida; order Asterales; family Asteraceae; genus Tanacetum; species Tanacetum coccineum. The sequence goes on from BQNB010095265.1 coordinate 8,873, forward strand.
AAACCGTCAGTTCTGACACATGTCAGGATCCTGTGAGTAAGGAATAATTTGTAAAATAATTGTAGGAAGATATGCATCAAAATTTTATTGCGCATCAAACTATAACAAGTCGAAAATTTTGTGCATCAAAATTTTTTTGTGCATCAAAATTTCTTTTTTTGCGCATTAAAAAAAGTATAAAAACTCAAAATTAGAAAAACTTCTTTTACAAAAGTTTTATGCACCAACATACCTGATTTAATGAAATTTTTTTGGAATTTTTCGAGAACTTTTTAAAAAAAAGTTTTTTTTTATCCTTCTCACGAATATTTGTCTTTTTATTTTAACCTTCCTCTATATATATATATATATATTGTGTGCTTATTTTTTCGGTCTCATGTTTAATAGTTTGTTTTTTTATATGGGTTTATGTGTTGGCCTCATGGCGCGAGTATTTTTTGATCTGAAGAAATCAGTATTTAAAAAAAAAAAAATCTATGTTGTGTCGAACAAATTATTTTTTTTTATATTTTTTTGTTTGTTTTTATTTTTTTGTCTTATGTTTAATAGTTTTTTTTTCTTTTCATATGAGCTTATGTGTTGGGCCTCATGTAACGGGTATTTTTTTATCTGAATAAATCAGCACTTTTGTGATTTTTTTTTTAATTTGTGCCGAGTATATATATATATGTTTAAAAAAAATACCAAATGGGTCGGCCCAAAATAGGAGCCCAGTGGGCCGGACACTGTAGTACTGTTCATCGTAAGCACTATAGCAAGTCAAAAACGACGTCATATAACTTAAAAAATGTGTAGCGTTATAATTTTCGTGCATCATAGGAACTAAATATGCAGGCCAAACTTTAGAATAGAGACGTTGGCTACATTTTCGATAGGCTTAGGACTTAACGTGAAATTTGACCAAACCGCAAAGACCATTTTTGCAATTTACTCTTTTAAGTAGTAGTTCTTCCGTCCCAAACTTATTGTCTACGTTTTCTTTTTATGATATCCAAATTTAATTGTTATTATTAAAAATAGATAAGGAAATTTAATCAATTTTATTATATTATCTTTGTTTGAAATTATAATTACAAACTTCAATGAAGACTTGAATTAATTAGCTAAAGGTAAAGCTGCCATTCTACTAAAAAGTAAGAAAAAAAAAACAGTAATAAATGTATTTTTTAAAATCGGGTGTTTTTTTTATAGGGGCCGGGATGTAGTAGTTTTTAAGGTAAGAAAGAATTATGGGCTGGGCTTAATGTGGAAACCCATATTTCGTTATGGTTTATGAGATTATATATATACACATTTATCATTACACAAAATGCCAAAAACAGTAACGGGCTACTGTTCATCGATGAACAGTGTAGCCCACATCGGCTAGGCCCGGTGGTTACTGTTCATCGGCCCAAAAAAAAAAAATTTAAATTTTTTTTATACCGGCGGTTACTGTTCATCGGAAAAAAAAAAACTATTAAACATGAGACCGAAGAAATTAACCCGAACAAAAAAAAATGCCCCGCAATAACGCGCGAAAAAATATAACGGCCGCAGCAACGCGCGGGTAATCTTTGCTTGTTAAAACAAATTTACAAAACCTTATTCGTTTCTTCTTGTTCATCTGTTGCATCTTCATTATATTATACTGCTACAAATCAACGCACCCTTTAAATTTCTCTGTAAGTTATCACTTATTATGCTCTATTCAGTTTTTTATTGTTTCAGCTTTTTTATAAGTATAACAATGTTGTGTTTTGTTGGTATTCTATTATCTTACTTGTCTTTACATTTAAGGTTAGCTTAGGTGGTGTTTGTTTCGGCTTATATAACGAACGGGCTTATGGCTTATGTGGTTTTGGGCTTATGTTTCATAAGCTCACGTTAAGGGTGTTTGTTTACGCGTATATAACCGGCATATGGCTTATTTGATATTGGGCTTATGTTTCATAAGCTCACTTTTTGTGGCTTATTTTGAAACTTTTCGGCTTATACAAGTTTGTTATGTCATAATAAACTTATATAAGCCGAAAAGTTTCAAAAGAAGCCACAAAAAGTGAGCTTATCAAAACATAAGCCCAAAACCAAATAAGTCATAAGCCGGCTATATAAGCTTAAACAAACACCCCCTTTTTTGGCTTATTTTGAAACTTTTATAAGCCGAAAAGTTTCAAAATAAGCTGCAAAAAGTGAGCTTATGAAACATAAGCCCAAAACCAAATAAGGCATAAGCCAGCTATATAAACCGAAACAAACACCCCCTTAGCTAGATAGTGTTTTTAACCGACTAGTTTTGGGTTTTTTTTGGGGCAAGATTTGCAGGTTTCCGGCAAGTTTGACCACCATTGACCATTTTTTTGGCGGATTTGCACATATCGGAAAGGTGGGTGGCCAGTTAGCGCCTAGGCGGCGATTAATATGCCTTGTAGGCCTTTTTTTTGCAACACTGGTTATTATAAATAAACTTAAGCCCAAAAATTAAGGTGGGTGGCCAGTTAGCGCCTAGGCGGCGATTAATATGCCTTGATAGCTTATCTGCCTATTGTTAAGCTAAAGCAGCTTTGTTTTTGTGTTATCCAGAACGGTTTTGCTTATCTGCTTATTTTTAGCTGAAGCAGTTTTGGTTTTGTGTTATCCAGAATGTTTTTGCTTATATACTTATTTTGGGGTAAATAAAATAAGCACTTTTTGGAGTAAATAGTTGCACTTTGGGTATATATGAAATTAATTTTGAAAGTAGGGGGGTATATGAGATTAATCCATTTCTAAGTAGCTTATCAGTTGTTACACGCGCAAGCAGAAGCATAAGCAGAAAATTAAGCAATCCCAAACACCCTCTTATACATTCAACTTAGGTTAGCTACTGTTTCAAATAAACTATATCTGCCGTTCTTGCAGTATAGTGGTCAAAGAGTCTATCAGTTGGTTTACCATCAGTAATGCATGTTCGAGTTGAATATGCTTCTGTGAAAGTTATTCAATATGCTCCGTTCTGAACTAATGATACTCCTTGGTTTTTTGTTGTTTCTGAAAAACTTGTCGAACTAATTGATAGGTCAGTTTACTGTTATTCTTTTGGATAAGTAGTGTATTGATCATTGATGAGTCGCTACTGTTGTATTTTTGTTCTGTGACACTAATAATCAAATCCACAGCTAAACCCGAAAAGGTTACCTAATTTTATAGGCATCAACATTTACATGTTAGAAAGAATGCACAAAAATAAATACCAAGTATTAACTAGCACTTAAATAATGTTCCAGGCAAGAGACCATGGGTGATGATATAATGCTGAGGAGTACGAGCCAAGTTGAACAGTTGAAACTTGAAGACAAGACAGTAACAGAGTGCGAAATCTTTCAAAAATCGACAATGGTTACAGAAAGAAAGGAAACACTCACAGAAGAGGTATTGTACAATTTTACAGTTTTACATATATATGTTTAAAAATCATTTTATTAAGGTTTTAGGGTTGCTTTTTTGAAGTTTTTTAAGAAAATAAGTTGAAATAATTGTTATTCTTATTATTTCTGCTAAACGATATTACTAGGTTAACGCTTTTCTGACCGAAGACTTGATTGATGAAATCTTCGCAAGACTACCAATCAAAAATCTCATCCAATTCAGATCTTTGTCTAAATCATGGTATTCTCGTATTGCTAGCCCTGCTTTCATCCGTATGTTCGCTATTCTTAGATGGATGAATACTCCTGATAAAGTCCTCATCCAACACGCAACTTGCAAAGTAACTAGACGCGGTATCAGAGAATTCATGTGTACATTACATTCTGAAGACAAACTACCATTGTGTCCAGTACGTCGGTACTCGGATGTAACACCAGTCTGGTTCCCTTCCTCTTTCTCACGTATCGACGTTATTGGATCATGTAATGGAATTATCTGTTTATATAGAATGGGATGTTATTATGCAAGAGAACCCGGTTTTATTCTATGGAACCTTTCAATTAGGCGTGAAGTAACAATTCCTGATCCTCCTTTTATGAGAGCCTACGAATCCTTAGGGTTTGGTTTCGACCCTATCGCTAATGATTACAACATTGTGGGTATATTTCACGATGGAAAAGTACACACTTCGTTTATTTACTCCTTAAAGACAAACTCTTGGAGTGAAATCGATTTCCCTACCGGAACAGTTTTTTCTGTGATGCCAAGAGCAATTTTATTTAATGGAGCATTGCATTGGGTGGCGGCTGAAACATCAAACAGATGTGAACGTATGATATTGACCTTTAATTTGAGTAGTCATGTTTTCGGGACAATCTCGTTACCAGAACCAAGCCGGAGAGCAGAAAAGCTAACAATCCTTAATGGTTGTCTAGGCGTCATTTCTAGGAAAAGGCAGACTACATGGATTTGGGTATTGAGAGAGTATGGTAACGTTGCATCTTGGTCCTTGGTTCATGAATTGGATATGAAACAATTTGATAGAGTCCAAGTTATAAAAGCGCTCAGTAATGGTGGTTTATTGTTTGACGGATCAGGATTTAGTAAATGGTATAAAGTTTATTATCCAGAGACAGGGGTGCTCTCTGAACTTTCGAAATTTAATGAAAATTGTAGGATGCTTGATATGGAAATGTATGTCGAGAGCCTTGAATTATTAGACAAAGGCGGTAAGACCATGTCCTGGGAAAAGAAAATAAGGAAAGGAAAAGTCAGTTCGTGATTATTTTCTGGTTGATCGTTATACATGTCTTGTTTAAACTGGCATGTATCTTGTTATTTGTATGCTGGGTGATGAAAGATTTCATTCTCAAATGTCTATCCGGAAAAGTTTTAAAAAATGCAGTTGTTGAACTTTTTTTTTTATGTTTTCGATGTTTACAAACATGGAACTTTGCCTTGGTAACTATATCTTGTTTATGTATATGTGTAATATTGTTTGCGTATTATGAGCGCCACATTCCACATAGATATATTTAATGAGATGGCATGCCATGTCATTGCCACATCAACAAAGAATGCCAACGAAGATGACATGTCAGCACTAACATGTAAGAAAATCTTATATTTAAGCATCAACTCTATATTAGTAATGTTAATAAAATTTTGAATACATTATATGAACTGTAGTATCTGATTTGGGTGAAGGACTTTCATCAAATTTCGCTTATTTTTAGGACTTGAAAGTTTTCTTTGCATGCTTCGGGTGTGATTTAAAACATATACAAAAGGGTAAAATAGTCGAGAGCAGAGGTATTCAAGACTCGCATCGTCGTTAAATTTAAAGCTATTTGTCCATCTATCAAGAGTCCCCCGAGCTCTTGATCGCTCATTTGCTTGATGCGGAACCTTTGCATACCAGGCAGAATTTGGATATCTGCACCGTAAGAACAAATGTGTCAAGTTCCGGCAATGAAATAAACTCATTCCGGATTGACAAGGGACAAATTTAGGTGCAGTTGTACTTACAAAGAACTTGCATACATAATGTGGTTCAGCACTTGTGCGACTCGAAATTAGTATTGTATTCACTAATGAACATACAAAGGGGAAATCATCATGCAGAAATGTTTCAAAAGTGCATACAAAATGATCCTATAAATTAAATCTTTGTCCTTTCGGCATATAAAGTCCTAACATCTCACTTTATTCGCTATCTTATCTTAAAACAACATACAATTCCATGTGACAAACACTACCGGCTTCATCTAAAGCCCTTGTATGTTGCATAACTCCCCGCAGCTTATGGGGACTCCCTCGAACAGATATCATAAAAAGAAAAAAATGGTTCCTCGAAAAACCTGAATCCCAAATATACAAAAAACCAATAACCCTATGCAGACTCGTTGTAGGTTGCATATTGGGAATGAGACGCGGCAAGAAGAGCAGCACCAAGACCTGAACCATCATTTGATAGCTCGATTATCATGTTCTTTGATGCTTCTTCACCTAATAACTCGTCCATTGCATTTTGCATTGCGATTCTGAACTTGGTGTAGTGTTCAAACAGTCCACCATCCATTGCAATGACAGACTTTTGGTTCTCGTCTCCTTCCTTGACAGTGTCTCGTCCTATCTTTTTGAGGATTCCGAGAATTCCGGCTGCCGAAAGACGAGCCGCACGATTTGCAACGGTATCACATACCTCCACGATTGTTTTTCTCATCTTTAGAGAAGTGTTGGGAATCTGCATTTAAACCGTACAAGTGATCACATAAACATTATATATTACCACCATCGATAATCAACAAGTTTACATGAGAATGACACAAAATGTAGGACAGTCACAAAATGTACCTCGAGAATGTCTTTCAATTTGCTTGCAACCACTTTGAGATCCGGAAAAAGCCTTATATCAGAGATCCCGCCAAAGAGGAGTAGAGTATATGCATTGCATGACATGTCACGGGCGGGTCCTCTGACTATCATACCAAAACCATAAACATGTTAAAATTTTATAAATTGATCATTTTTGCAATCATACAAATTAAACTAATAAGTATATTGTACCTTAGTATAAATGGCTTTTCAAGTTTTGATGGGACGGTATCGCCAAAAAATTCTGCTTCTACCGCCATCTTTAATAAGACTCGCCTCACGATTTCCCCCAAATACATTCCGGAAATTATCTTCTCGAAAATCTGTTTGAAGAATTACGATATTTTAAAGATTAAATAATTACTGATAAACGATGTTATTCTATACATAGAAACGATAATCTCCAACAATTTTCACAAACAAACAAACAACTTTACGCTCACAATTATTCCAATAAGAATCACACCTCACTAAAGAGTGACGAGCTCCTTAAACTATTTTCATTACAAAATGATAAACATATACAGGTCATCAGTGGACCCACAAAATGAGGAATAACCGAACAACAAATACTGTAGATGGAATATACAAAATAGGTACCTGCTCTCCGGGGTTCAAACTCTCAGCATCAAGACTTTCATCATACTCGGTTAGAGGAAGATGTGATGATCTAAAGTTACCCCATTCCATGTTTATAACCTTACATATAAACAAGAGAACAAATTAATGGAAAAAAACAGCTACTTAGTGTGTCAAATGTCCAAAACTTTCAAATTGTTCGATAAATAATTAGTGTCCATTATGTCTACAAACACGATATTATTTCAAAAATGACATCAAGTTTTTTTAATAGAACGATTTAGAAGGTTTATGCACAAATATATTTTTGAGCGACTTTCGACCAATTTGACCAATTGCGTTTTTAAGCTATTAATCTCGTTTAGGCCATTAAAGATTATGGAAAAAAAAGTTATATGCAAGTCACTAACCATCTCTCCGGATTTTGGAAGCAGGCCTTGCCATTTGGGGATTGCATTTGCACGCTCCACATATGCTGCATTAGTTCCGGTACCTAATATCACGGCTGCAATTACATCCTTATTACTGTATTTGCCTCCTGCTAAAGTTCCGACTGTATCATTCACCTGCATTTTCAATCACGAATTTCCCAAAAAAATATGATTCTGCTCGATTTGACCGTAAAGTAAAAACACACTACATTTTTTTACTAGAGTATATCTGAAGATACAAATAATAAGCGGCAAAAGTTACCAAAGCTGAAACACGCATATCAAGGCCAGCCCTTTCCATTGCTTTTACCAACTCTTCTACAATGTCCTGTCCAACCTGTTATACAGAAAACCAATAAAACTTGTAAACAGAAAAGCTTGTTTCGACTGTCGTAAAATGTCTAATTTACCCTTACAATGACTGCAATGGATGATTATGCAATTTTTTTAAAACTTAAGCTACGAAAGAAAGAAAAGCAGGTTACACCGAAAAAAGAAGAATATATTGGTTTTCAGTGCTTTCCCAAAATGCATAGTACGCGCCTCGAGATCAGGATTCCAGAAATAGTTGATAGAATTGATAACAAAGAGTGTCACTCAAGTAACTGCATTGAGTGTTGAAGACGCACGAGCATTGAAACTCACGCGACTAAGAACATAAAGACGACTGTTGGAGATCAGATTCTGGAGACCAGCACTTTCATCAGAGTATAAAATTGTCTAATTTACTTCTTCATTTGACATGCACAGTGGTATTCATGATCTTTTTGCAGCAATTTTTTTTCATAACTAAGCTTACTAACGAAGAGAAAAAGAAATAGCAGGTCTATTACACCTGAAAAATAAAGAAAGAAGAAGAAACGCTAAGTCTCATTCGTTGAGTCTCCTCTATTATCACCATGCTTTTTCGTTCGAGTTTCTAGTTACTACTTTATTATAAGTAGTGCAAAAAGAGAATCGAGCCTGATATGCTCATCGGGATTTTAAGAACATCACTGCATACTCGATGGTGAAGCCTTTAGTCCTAATCCTGACCACAGAAGAAAATGTTCCAAAAATTCTCCTAGTCATTTGATGATTGACTTGACGGGATTTTGAAGGAAGGTTAAACCAAAAACTACTCACAGCATCTTCGATGTTGAAGCCTTTAGTCCATCTGACAAGAGTCCCTCCTGCAATTGATGATTGCTTGACGGGAAATGAGAAGGTAAACCCAAGTTCGCGTTGTGTGCCAGGTGGAATTTGCATATCTTCACTCTCGGTAGCAACAAATTTTGCAAGTTCTCCAGCAATAAAATCAAATAAATCCTAAAAACCAAAAATACGAAATCAATCTTTAAAATATTGTTACAAGGTTTGCTTGTTATAAAAAAAAGTGATCAAGAATACTCGCCTCACATTTCCCGATCATAAATTCTGGAGGAATAGAAACCTCTTGAAACTCTTTCTTCACATTGTTAACATCACCCAACTTCACACGAAGAACACGGAAGTTTGTACCGCCAAGGTCAAGAGCATAAAAGATACCCGACTCGTCCCTATAAGAAGAGAAATGGAATCAACAAAATTTCTTAGAAATACTTTTTTCATATGAAAATAAGAATATTGTAATCACTTAGAAAGCACACATATAAACATCCCTCTTAATCTACTACACAATTTCAATAGTAGTCACGCATGTAACGCATGACATAGTAGCATCACGTGATGAAACACGTGTTAAAAAGAACCACTAGGCTATCAACTATTAGAAGTAATCCGCATGAGTTAGCATAGATTGTTATTTATATAACATTCGAATCACTTGAATAGTAACACGGTGGAATCTTGAAATTACACCCTAGAAGAAATATTACCTTATCGTTTCAGTTCCCCTATTTGAACACCAAACATAGCGTCGGAAACTAAACTTAGTGATACATCCGAAACAAGAATACATTCACAAATAAAGTAACTACTGTCAAACAACCGTCAAAAACAAATAAAGTAAGTCTAGACTCCAGAGCTAAAGATAATCATAAATATCTTTACTTTGGGAATATATAAACAAGTGAAAATCATCTAACTTCCAAAAAGGGCCCCTTTTTAACTATTAACCAATATTGATTAAAAATAGACTACTACTTTAATGCTTCAAGATTCCTAGACATATTTTAAGTAAGAACTTGTTCAAAAAAACCTTTCGTAACCGGAAAGGTAATTCGTATAACTAATAAAAAAACAATATTGCATATTACACTTATTTAAGGGACGTTTGGATATTCAGTCTCAAAATGATTAGATAACAAGTCGCTTGCAGTTAGGTAATATTACATTCATCGGAAACCATCAGTTTTCTTACACCTACTCCTTATCTAATCATGAAAATTTAGTTCCTTTTACCCGAAATCAAGGAAAAGCCATAATCACAACCATAACGAGTACATCTAATTATCTAAACACTAAACTCGGTTCTAATAAGAGATCAAATTTCCATTTAAACAATCAACAATCTGTTCCCGCACACACCAACAGGCAAAACTAAAGAAATTTAGTCATACTAGATCTAAACTCAACACATAGCCTAGAAAGTCATGAACTTCATTTAAACAAATCTCATACATCCAGAGATAAATTCAATACTCGTATCTTTGGAGGTGTATAAAATAGCTTATTTTTCGGGGTTATGGCCTTATTTGATTTTGGAAAAGCTCATAAGCTCACTGACTTACATAAGCCACAAGCTCAACTTGAATTAGGGGGTGTTTGTTTAAGCTTATATAGCGGACTCATAGCTTATGTAGTTTTCGGCTTATATTTCATAAGCTCACTTTTTGTGGCTTATATAAGCTTATTATGACATGATAAGCTTATATAAGCCGAAAAGTGTCGAAATAAGCCACAAAAAATGAGCTTATGAAACATAAGCCGAAAATCAGATAAGTCATAAGCCCGCTAAAAAGCTTATGTAAGCGGAAAAGTGTCAACATAAGCTACGAAAAATGAGCTTATGAAACATAAACCGAAATCCAAATAGATCATAAGCCCGATATATAACCTTAAACAAATACCCCCCTATATAAGTTAAAAAAAGGTGGGCTTTTGAGATAAATAAGCCCATAAGCCTACAAAAATAAGCTAATCCAAATCCAAACACCTTAATATTTCATAACACAAAATACAAATCACAAAATTAACCAAAAAGTCAACTACTTTTAATCTACTACTAATCCAAATCAAATCATAAAACTTTACCAAAAAAAATTTCTTAATTTTCATACCCAGTGGGAAGATTATCAACATAGCTAATCAACATCTTAAGCTTACTCCCACCATCAGAAGCTAAACCAGCATGCATCTCCACAGTCATAGCATCAGCCACTTGTCTCAGCTTACTCACAGGAGTTGCACACTTTTCCTCAAACTCCTTCAATATCTCCATACTTTTAGCCCACTTCCCACTACTCTTCATCCTATGCCTCACCACCAACACCGCCGCCGCCGACACCGCCGCGGCGCACACCACCGTAGCCGCCACCGTTACTTTACCCATGGATCGATGAAAAAGCCTGGTTTTTTGCTAAGAAAATACCCTTTTGGCTTAATTGAAGAAATGGGTTAAAAGATTTCAACTTTATAAAGGTTTTGATATATGGGTCAGATTTGGGGATTTAACAAATGGGTCGATAAAAAGATGAGATTTTTGCTTAAGAAAATACCCTTTTGGCTTAATTGAAGAAATGGATTAAAAGATTTAAAATTTATAAAGGTTTTGATATATGGGTCAGATTTGGGGATTTGATAAATGGGTTAAGAAAATACCCTTTTGGCTGAATTGAAGATTTGAGGTGAAAGATTTGACCTTTTATCAAGTTTGGGTGATTTTGAGAATTTGATGTGATTTGAAGCAATTGGGGATGAACAAGACAATAATATTTCTAAGCAAAGGAAAGCGACAATATTATATTTTTATTTTTTTCTTATCTTTTAGTGAAGTTCCAAATTTCAAGGTGTTTTATGTTTATCTAGTCAAAAAATTATGTCTTTTACTTATAAAAAGATGGTAAATATTTTTTACTTGCATTGGATAATGTGAGATAAATCTTGAAATATGGATAATTTGATATATCCATTTCGAAAAATATAAACTTTCGGTGTATCTTCTTTTTTAAAAATTTGAAATATTAAAAAATTTAAAAAAAGTTAAGAAAATATGTAAAAATATGAAAGTTGACTTGAAAATACATTAATATAATTTTTTTTTTATTTTTTTTTTAATTTTAAAAATTGACTTGATAATACATGAAACTGAATCACGATTTATTAATACTAGACGGATACATGTGCATAACAACAAAATTTTATAACGCATATAATTATAATTATATTTTGTTTAAGTATATTGTGTAACGTTTTGTTTAATCAAAATATTACTCGTGTAGTGTTTTAAAATATGAAATTATCCCAAATATTAAAATGCCATACCTTAAATTTTTTTAAATATATTTTTTAGTGAAAATAATGGTTTGAAATAAATCTAAAGTTATCCATGATTTTATGTATCCATTTCAAAAATGTAAAAGTTTGGTTAACTTTTTTTATGAGTTTTAGGTTATCATGTTTCAAAATAAAATATCAAAAATTTCGCAGAAAAGAAATTAATATATATTTTCTTTAGAAATAACGGTTTTATGGAATAAATCTAAAATTATGGATAATTTGATATATCCATTTTGAAAAGTGTTACAGTAAAATTTTGTAGAGTAGTTACCAACTTACGATGTTTTAAGATACTAAAAATAGCCTATTAACTAGCATAAAATCATAAATAATTTAACAAAATCGTTTATTTAGGGGCTAACATTATCGGATAGGATAATTTTCGGTTACAACTTTTATTTAGGGAAACGCGTTTTATAACTATCAATCACAAAATTATATACTTTTCAGTTACGAATAAATTCTGCAATTGGAAAAGATTCTAAATTCGTTTTATGTATTAAGTAAGAGATATTAGATATTATTAAATCACAAGAGTTATTTTGACATATTAGTTTACTCCTACAATGGGACAAAATCTTACATCATCTATTTTCATTAGATTATAAAAGACTAGGAAGAGATTAAGATTAACAAAAACATGGAGGGTAACAAATGTGTAAAATTTACTAAAACTCTAGCAAAAAGCAACGGTAGTGTGGTTTGCCAACGCACTCGCACATCAGGACATGGCATCGATTTTGTGGCGACGCATGACACACCACACCCTTCACCAGATGCGTTCGCAAGGGAAAATTTGCCGGGTTCTCGACGCAAATAATACAACAAAAAATATATCACGATTAACATTTTCCAACGGCTAGTTAAAAAAAATATTATATATTCTAAATTATACCCACTTTTACTCTATAAATAACACCATATTTTACCTTAAATTTTCACATTTTATCCCAAACAAAAATCTAATATGGCTTGTCCACTTCCACACACTTCGATGAAATTCAAGCTTTGGTTACAAATTAGTCGACGAAGAGATATTATTCGTCAGAAAGGCTTATGGATGGTTAGCGTGCAATTTGATAAATGCAAGCACACTTAAATCGATTTTAGGAAACAGCATTAAGGGGAACTGCTACGACTTTAACACATAAAGAGCGTTGCTTTTGGTCCACTATTTTTTTTAAAACTAAGAATAGAAATTTAAGAATTAGAGGATGAATCTTGCTCTTTATGGAAAGGCTACAAAAATAGAAAAACCAAATTGAGAGTAAATATGTTTGGTTATCTCAAAATACCAACTCCTTTCTTTTCATCCCTATAAATACCAACTCTTTTCACCACTTTTTTTCACACATTCAATCACAATTTCAAAATTCACCAAGGTTTGATAGTAAAAATCACCACAAACCATGGCCTCCCGAAAAAAAACAACGAGCAAAGAATTCTCTCACTCAGAAACCCATAGGGATGGTTCGTCATCAGAACAACATACGCACCAACCCACATATCCGATTACTCAGGGATTTCTTACTGAGAAAGAGTATCAGCAACTACTTCATGATGAAGAGGTATTAAGACAAACATTGGAAGAAGAAGCAAGAGCTGAAAAAGAGTGGGAGGAGAAAATGAAGAAAGAACAAGCTGAATATGAATTATTCAGGTTGGAATTTGGGGTGCAATCTGATTCGGAATACGAAACAGATTAATTTCATTTTCGTATTGTACTGTTTTTAAATTCCGTATTGTATTTTTATTTCCGTATTGTAATTTGTATTTTAATTGAAATGAAATAAATTTAGTTTGTGGCACAAAATAAGAAATATTTAAATTGGTAATTGGGGGACTCAAATGGCAAAGTAGAGTGTGTTATGAGTGGCGGGTGATTTTGAGTTGTTGTCTGTTTTGAAATGATTGGTTGGCAGTGATGTGGCACTAGGTGAGGCCCAAGTGGATAAACTTTTTTAGCTCCCTCACCTTACATGCTCTAACCACTCACTCATTATTTGTAGAGTTGGCAAACCTTGCCCAAATTGCAATTAGTTAATATTTTTGACATTTTGTATTTTTATTTTACGTTTTTACGTTTTTTTACATTCTTATACGTTTTTGTACGTTTTCATACGTTTCCGTCCGCTATCGCACGTTTTCGTACGCTTTCGCGTGTTTTCGTCTGTTTTCGCGCGTTTTCGTTCTTTTTTAGACGTTCTCGCACGTTTTCTTATGTTCTCGCACGATTTCTTACGTTTTAACACGTTTTCGTCCGTTTTCATACGTTTTCGTCTGTTTTCACACTTTTTCTTCTGTTTTCGTCCGCTTTCTCACGTTTTCTTTTGTCTTCGCACGTTTTCTTTTGTCTTCAAACGTTTTTACACGTTTTCGTCCGTTTTTGGACATTTTCTTACGCATTTGCGCGTTTTCGTCGGCTTACGCGCGTTTTCGTAAGCTTTCGCACGTTTTTGTCTGTTTTCGTCCGTTTTCGCGCGTTTTTTGTCTGTTTTTAGACGTTCTCGCACGTTTTCTTATGTTCTCGCACGATTTCATACGTTTTCTTTCGTTTCACACGTTTTCTTTCGTTTTCACACGTTTTCATCCGTTTTTTGACATTTTCTTACGTTTTCGCACGTTTTCTTATGTTTTCATACGTTTTCGCACGCTTTCGTCCGCATTCGCGCGTTTTCGTCCGCTTTTGCGCGTTTTCTTAAGCATTCGCGCGTTTTCGCCAGCTTTTGCGCATTTTCGCCAGCTTTCGCGCGTTTTCGTCCGTGTTCAGACGTATTTGGCCATTTTGAGACGTTTTTTGCAGTTATCAATCGGTTACTTCTGTTTTCATACGTTATCTATCAATGATATTATACCAAAAACCCTAAACCCCTAACCAATAAACCCTAAACCCTTAAACACTATGTATAATATCACAAGTGACATGTACATAAACTTTAAGATCTATACCAAAAACCCTAAACCCCTAACCACTAAGTATAATAAAAAAACCCTAAACCCTTAACCACTAAACCTTATCCAAGGGTGATGTTTTAGGCGGGAGAGGACTTTCATCGAATGTCACATTTAAGGACTCTTCGACTTTCATTGTGTGTTGTTGAGAACTATATAGACTTTGCTATTTTTTAGAATATCTTAGACAATCACCTTCGTAAGACTTTGGGTCAAACTTGGTGAGGTAGTCTTTTGTATTTAGTACAAAGCACTTGCTTCCAAATACTTTGAAATAATCAAGAGTAGATTTTCTACCTCTCAAGATTTCGTATAGAGTTTTTCCTAAGATTGGTCTAATCAAAATCCTATATAGTATATAAGTTGAGGTGTCCACCACGTTACACCAAAACTTTTGTGGAATAGATTGTTCGTTTAACATGGTTCTACTCATTTCTTGTAAAGTGCGATTTTTCCTTTCTACTATCCCATTTGATTGTGGAGTACGTGGGGCGAAGATATTGTGAGTAATCCCATTAGAGTCATAATAATCTCCGAATTGCACTTCATTATCAAATTCCTGACCATGATCCGTCCTAATGGAGACTATTGAACAACCTAATTGATTTTGGACCTTTCTACTAAAAAAACTCGAATTGGTCGAAAGCTTTAATTTTGTTTTGAAGAAATCTTGTCCAAGTAAACTATCACACCCCGTCATAGGCGGAAACATGGGAATGAAACATAATAATCAATCATAACACAAGTTACATAATAGAGACAACTAAAATGCATTAATAAAAGTGTCATGCTGTTCATCAACCTCAAAACAACCTTGAGAGATGTCCCATCCAAGAACACATCACATAGTCGCCAATTATTATAATCATAAGCTCATATATGGGTCCATTCAATCTTAAACCTTAATCCTCAAGAAAACTAATCCATAGCATACATAAAATGCAAGACTTCTCAAATAAGATTCCTACGGGATTCTTTAAAAGTCTGCTACATGCACCACAACCTTAACGATCATTAACTTCACCTGAAAATGATACTTGAAAACGTCAATAATAATGTTGGTGAACTCGTAGGTTTGATTCAAAACCCAGTCGATGTGCCAATATTTTTCAACAGTGGACAATTGTGCAATATGACAGTGAATATATGCGAATACACCCATGACTTAGCATCCCCCTTAATCATATACGATGACCTAGCATCCCCGCTAGTCACCAAACCAGCATATACCAATGCTCTTAGAGTCGCAACTCCGATATGTCACTTACGCACCTAAAGGGCCTACCAGCTGGAGCACAAGATTAGGGCAGGACCACACAAGACATGGAAAATCCTTACCAATCACATACATTGCCATTCACCTCGATGCATGCAAGTACAATCAAACCACATAATATTCACGTAGCAGTCACACGCACATAATTGTCCCAAAGCAAAACCACGTTTCGCACACTTTAGAAAATCACATTTCAAAACAATTTGAGTATCATTTTCTCCCAACGGAAAAACAGTAAAAATGGGGCTACGAGAACCTAACTCAAGCAAAAGTCTCAATCAGCCAACTCAAAATCACACAAGCAAATGCAATGACGTCCGAACGCGACCTAGTCCAATTAATGTCTCATTTTAATCATTCATTTCCAAAACAATTTTCAGGTTTGATGCATACAGGTCAGATGCGTTGTACGGTTATCTTTAACGTTTTAGTGGTGTGATGGTTGACGACTTAACTTCAAATGATACCATATCCCAACTCATATCTCGGTATAATATATTATACTATTTAAGTAAAATAGTTAAGTAATATAAGATAATAAATATTTATAAATATACTTCGATAATTCCATTCGGTATACTTAGTTACCATTAATACACCATTTATACTATAGGAAAAGAAACGTTTATTTACGTTAAACATCTTAGAGAAATTTCGAGAAAAAAAATATTTTTCGTCTTTTAGTTGACGTATTAAAATAATAATATTTTATTATTTTATTAAAAATCGCGTTTTGAGTAAATATTCTAAGTATAGACTTTTTACGAAATTTCGACATGACCCGTACGTTTATACAACGTTTTCCAAGGTTTTTAAACCTTTATTTCAAACAATTTTTCAAAATTTCACCATTTTCCGACAAAACTCAAATCCTTTCTCGCAATGTTCACTAAATTGTATTTCTCCAAAACAACTTTCAACATCAATTCATAAATATGTTTCGCTTCCCAAAATTCTGTCAAAACTCTCAAAACAACTAGTTAAAGCCTATTGGCCTTTAAGGCCCAATAAAGATCCATTACGATATATATATATATATATATATATATATATATATA
>BQNB010095266.1:0-25911 GCA_026074375.1 Tanacetum coccineum
AAACAATTAAGTTGTTAATATAAAGTTTAAAATTAAAAATTGATTCAAAATTGTAAAAACGTAGAGCCTAAATGGAACAAATGTGAGCAAATTAAGCTAACACATCTGTAACGATAGGCTTAGTTAATTTTCCAAACAAATAACCATATCAACTATATAAGTGAAGTAAATATGTGACTATGGATACAATCAACTAAAACTGCAGCAAAAAA
The DNA here is from genome assembly GCA_026074375.1 of Tanacetum coccineum. Taxonomy (NCBI): domain Eukaryota; kingdom Viridiplantae; phylum Streptophyta; class Magnoliopsida; order Asterales; family Asteraceae; genus Tanacetum; species Tanacetum coccineum. The sequence goes on from BQNB010095266.1 coordinate 213, forward strand.
GATAGGCAACGATAACAATCATGGGTACACCAAACCCACAGATAAACCAAGTACGTAACTAAATAACTAACAAAAGACTAAACGGAAAAACAACCCAACCGGGCATCGACTATATATGTCGCAAGAAAAAAGTTACAGGTTCAACTTAATCTCATCAATATAGTTGCATCATAAACATTCTTTCAAATGGAACAAAAAAACAAGTTTTACATCTCAACCTTCATTCCATATGATCTGCCCAAATATATTCTTTCACAATTATCGGTACATAACCATCTAGCAGGATCATCAACACACACTACAAACCCTAACTTAATAATACAAAACTAAGGTGAAAGTGGACGCTCCACATGTACAAACTTGATTAAATCATGATCTTGGTCCCAGATAGCAAAGCCAACACGCACTTGAATATTCTCATTAGTACTCGAAAAAAAACACAATGTGATGATTTTGTGGATTTAACATCTATAACGTCTGATTTTGTCGATTTAACATCTGCTGGTAAAACGCTTTCAAGCTGACCTCGCAATATGAAATCGATCTGTTATCATCAAAAAATATATTAGCAGCTGGTCTGTGATTGGTACTTCCAGCATGAGTTTCAAATTTTGTCAGCAAAAACATCTCATCACAACAGTCACACTTAATCCCATCTTCATAAAACCTTCCTCTTTTCAAAACTCTCCCATCTTTTCTACTTAAATACGACACTCTTGCACCCCGCTTCACAATATTATTCTCAATCAACGACCCCCGCTTTTTAGTACTAGAATCCTTCTTTCCTGTTAACCTTAATCTTTTAACATCTTGAATCTGTTTCATAACCCTCTCATTCTTAACTTCACTCGAATCTTTATCACTTTTTTGATCAAAACATAAACTCTTGTCATCTTCAATACGTACCTTTTTCTTCTGAGGTCGATCAACACACTCAGATTTTCTCTTAAATTTGTTGAATCCATCATCAATCTTGGAACCACCACCCATCTGATCAAAAAGATACGGATCTTGATTCTTGATAGCACATTCGCATGCAGTTCTCAACGACAAGTAAACTCTGCCAGTAGGAGCTTTATACCTAAGTTCTTTAGTACCCGTTTTCGTAAACACGTAAAAGAAGGTCCAACCGATAGCGGAAAGATGATTCTTAGCTTTGATGATCAAGTTTTTAACGCGTGGATCCTTGCACCTTCCAGTTTGAACACCACATGAATAGTAATTCATGATGGTTTGCGGATTGTATTCAGGTGATGGGCAGATTACATGTGCCATTGAATCATATACTGAAGAAGATGTATGAAGATTTGAGTTCATCTTGATGATTATATTAGGGTTTAAAGCAAGTAGGTTGTTTATGATATAATCAAGAATTGAATGTGGATGAATAATGATCGAATTACTGTTGTTGCATGTTTATTTATAAGAATATTTATTTACCCGGCCCTTCAGGTTTTAGAATGTGTACGATAAAAGCTACTAATTAAACGTTTTATGGAAACAATAGAATTTTGATTGGTTATGATGGTAAAACTTAAACAACACGTCTATGATTTAAGGAATGTTCTCTGTCGCAAATTTATTATTTGATAACATTTGTTTGTAAAGGAGAATTTGACGGCCGGCCAAACCTGGCCAAAACCGGTCCAACCAGGCCAAACCCGACCAAAACCGGCCAAGCAAGTAACGATATATATCAACATCTGTAACGATAGGTTTTACAGTTCAACTATATAAGTGAAGTAAATTCCGACTAAAGTATGCGAATATCCTTCATAGTGGAAATTCTCTTTCACTTGAAGATTTTAGCCATTTTCGACAACCCTTTGTTACACTTTGTCTATTTACCATGTGGAACATAGTTCAGAAATACTCATTTCACCAAGAATGGTCTACTTTTTAGCCAGTTAATGAAACACGTAAACATGGTCCACATTCTTATCACTACAAGAATCGACTTTGATCAAGTTTGGAGTTTTCTTCTGTAGGTGGTGAAAGCATAGTCTGGAAATCCATCTTTCCATGTGTAATGGAGTGTCCCTTGGCTTGATATATGGTAAGAAGATGCATCGGGGAACCCTGAGTCTGCGTTATGGAACTGTTTAGGCCCAAAGTCGTGAACTTCAAGAACTATTTTACCATTTTGTCTTTCTTGTGCGCGGAGCTGAAGATCAACCTATGTTCTATAATCAAGAAAAGTGAAACAACTTAAGCATAATATAGTTCAAGCACAGATACTATACTTTCAAAGAGTATAAATTGTGAAAACAAAGTTAAATTATTTGAAAATTTAACATGTAACATACATCGTCTCTATGGTTACACTTCCTTTCTTCTTCCTAAAATCATAGACCACTAAAATCAGACAAGAAGTCCAATTCAAACACCTTAAGTCCAACCATAGGCTGAATTTTCTTATGTTTCCACCTTTCTTGCTGAGTCAAAATGGGTAGGTTTTTTCAGCACACGTCAAAGTGGGTTAGATCAACACACACATGTCTCTCTGTGTACCATACAAACGATGAATATTTGATCAAATGAGTGACATACATGAATGCTGCAGACACGCTCAACAAGCACATCCATGCATATATTTCTGCAATCACCTATGGATAACCACAAACGAAACAGGAGGTGCATGACATACAATGCATAACAAGTTGAAAATTTTCAAGTCACAACCTCAAGGACTACAACCTACAGCAAAATAAGCTAATACCAGTCTTGACATCTTTTCTTTCTTGTGCTTACTCTTTATTTTAGTCCTTTCCTCTTCCTATATTTCGTCACTTGTTGCAGACTTCCTTTCCAATTTGCTCCTTCCTATGAGTCGATAAAGATTAACAAATTCAGATGGTCGTAGTAAGCAAGGTGGCATATATTTGACATTTAAATACTGACAAATTTATTTTTCTCTTATAAAGATTAACAAATTCATGAAGTGCCTTAATGAGTAAATTAGTAGTTATTTCTGACTATATTTTCCCATGTCTTCTCACTAATTTCATTAACTTCCGGTTTCCATGTGTGTTGTATATCCATTGCAATCTAAGTGTGGACGACTGCGCACACCATCATCCAATATGGTACTACAAATATGCTTAAGTAATTGTTCTAAGTCATACCTAGACCCCAATAGACACCTACATGAGTTCAGACTTATATCATTAACTGAAGCGCCGTTCTAATTTTCAAGGCCATCTTCGTTACACGAGCTCATACGCCATTTATCACCTCTCGGCGGCAGGATTTGGTCCCAAGTCGCTAGGAGTATTTAACAATAGGATGGTGCAATCCTTTATACATGCTTTCACTCTTGGTGTGTGTGTCTAAGCTCATGAGATATACAGAAACCCCTTATTTGGTCTAAAAGAAAACTCGTAAACAAACTAACTCGTGCTAATCATAAGATAGAAAGCATGCAATTGATAGAATTTCACAATCACGATATTTCAAGATAACAAAAACTCCAACAGTAAGACACCCTTATTGAAAGAAAGTAATATAAAGCAATATTAATAGAAAAATAACAATAATACAGGAAGTAAATAACAAAGAACTTGTTGGGAAACCTGCATACTTTTAATAGCGTAAATCGAATAACGTTAACAAGTAAATGAACGGAAAGAATTAACAGATAATTAAAGCAGTAAACGAACAAGGCTCGTGTTTAACACAATTCCCTTAAAACAAATTCGCCGTCTGACCAGGGATACAACGTCCCAAAACCTGTTGTACAGCCGGACTAGACAATCTGACCTGAAAGATTACGGAAAGAATTGAGGTTTATGATCGCCGAAACTGCTGGAACGATCGCTCAAAAGCCCTGCTGCGTATGGGTTTTTTATTTTGAGATCGTTCTGTCTATCAAAAACTCGAATTGAACGTTCAATATATAGGAAACCCAATCTGTCAACAAGCCAAAGATAGTTGCTGACATACCCCGGTCTATTTTAAACATGAATTGATTGATAGAGTAAATTCAACATATGAACCTCAAGGAAACTCTGGAACCTGAACTTACAACAAAACTGTGCAAAAAGATAGGAGGCGCGTAGGCGAACCACCGGAGCTGCATTCGTGTCCGCAGGTCGCGCGGGCTAGCATGAGTTCAGTGGAACCGAACCCATCTTGGCCCAGAAAATCCATTTTTTGCACCCCCCCCACGCCCCGCTCCCCCCCCCCCCCCCCGCCCCCCCCGCCCCGCGTAGACTAGGGAGTATCAACCCCACAAAGAATTATTAGAGAGGTCACTACAAAAGGTTCCTTATAACCCAATCCACTGTACACCTTCACACTTTCAGCTCATTGCTACAGCTCTCATGGAGGAGAACCAAATCCCCAAACTAATAATAAAGAAATCTAACATCTACATACATTAAATATTCCAAAGTATGCAAATCCAACTTTGGAAAACCATATTTTTCCAACAATCCCCCCACATGAATGGAGATCGGCGATCCACAAACACGCCTAAAATTTTCAACAGCAAATTCTGCGGATAAGTCCTCATAGGATAGGTAGGTGTGTCCCTTTTGAACCTTCTTGTGAAGATGCACTTAGTCACCTAGGTCAAGTAGAGCGATGTCTTTGAAACTCAACACCCGTTTTATGTAGACGACAATACACACTCACACAGGACACTCCCTGACCTGTCAAAGTCCTACATAGTCGTAGCCCGTCAAGTCATGGCAACTAGCCTGGTACTAGCAAGATGGCCACTTAGGAATTCTGCGCCCCCAACAATTCCCTTCGAAGCAGTACCCCACTTCTCTCTCCACCTCAGGTATTTCATCTTGAATCAATAGAATCAAATAATTTCAATTTCACTTTATCTCTCTCTCTATGCTTATGTTTCAACCCTGAACCATTAAAAGCCATAGGTTTGACCTCGTCAACAAGTCACTAAGTTATACGGAATGGCTAGGAGGTTACAAGATAAGTAACTCCCCCACATGACCGTGACTATACCCCGCTTCCCCCCCGACATTTCCTATGATTAGGATTGTCCCTATGCACCTAGATCTTGGATCTCCAGTCAACTATGTTAGGTTTTCCTTCATAGAAACTCATTCCTTCAAAGGGCTTTAGTCCCATTCCTATTAGAACAACGTACTACCTAACTCTCTGCTTAAGCCTTTTGTTAAAAACCGGAAAATCCGCAATGTATTATCCTTACGCCACATAGTCAATTGGATATAACTCCAGTTGAGAGTAGTTGTCGTATCGAGTTATGTCGACGACGGATAATGTTCCTGGACTTCCATTGATACATTGTACTTTTAGCTCTTCTCATGCCGATTTACAGCTGTCAAAATTGTTTACTAATGGCCGTTTACCGCAGGTTTAGGCCACCTTGGTAATTTCCTCTAGCGAATTGACGTAGCCATTCCGCCTAGTTCCTCCGCATTTATCTACGCGATAAATTCTGATTCCAATCGTGGAATTTAGCTATAAACAGTGTTGCTTGGAAGACTTCCAAGATATAGCGCCCCTCCTAGTGTAAACACATACCCACTAGTCGATCTAGAATCCTTTATGTCAGATATCCAATTTGCATCACTGTATCCTTCGATAACAGCAGGATGTCTGTCATAATGCAGTCCATAATCAACAGAACTGTACTCAAATAATAAGTAACACACTCGTTATAGCTTTCCAATGTGCATAACTTGAGATACGTCGTATACCTACTTAGCCTACTAACATCATATGCTTAGTCATTCCGGGTACCTGTCCATCAATACATTAACATGCCAAAATCCTTGAATACTCAAATTGGGCCAACACCTAAGCTTTATTTTTGAGAATAATGCATACTGTTGTCAATTGGAGATTCTAGCTTGGCCGGAATCCCCCCGCATTATGAGTATAAGAATTTTGTCCACTAATGTGCTTGACCTTAACACAATTCACATTATGAGTTCGTATGATCTTTATTCCAAGGATCACATCAGCCAAACCCATATCCTTCATGTCAAATTTTGATTTCAACATGTCTTTAGTAGATCTGATCATCTTGTCGTTGCTGCCACCAGGATAAGCATATCATCGACATACAACAACAAAATTACATATCCAGCACTTGTGTCCTTCACGAAACACACTGTCGCATTCATTAATTTGAATCCAACTCTCTAACATGGTGTGGTCAAACTATTGATGCCACTGTTTGGGGAGCTTGCGTAATGCCATACAAGACTTAACAAGTCTACAAACCTGCCCTCTTGTCCAGGAGCTATGAAACCCTCAGGTTGTTCATATTATATTTCTATTCTAAATCTCCATTTAGAAAAGCGTTTTCCCATCCATTTGGGTAGAATTTCCAATTTCTTAGCGGCAATAGCAATTAGTCATTCTAATCGAGTTTATCGCGTAACCGGCGAATAAGGTATCAAAGTAGTCTAGACCCTTCACGTTGTCTAAACCCTTGGATTACCAACTCTTGTTTTATATTTGTAACGGTACCATCACTATCATCTCTTCTTGAAGATCCATTATAGCCTAGTGGTTTACAACCAGGAGGTAATCCATTGCTCCCACTAGGGGGTTTTGTAAAATAGACTTCTATTTCACTTTTGATGGCTTCTCTCCAATTGTTTGCCCTTCGAGGAAGTTACGCTTCTCGGTAAGAATGTTGGGTTCATTTTCTACCATAAAAGAAACAAAATCGTCCAAACGATTTTCCTCGTTTCTTGCCTTTTTGTTCTTCTTGGTTCTACTTTTCTTCTTATCGGTTGATCTTGCTCTCATCTGGAGATCATTATCATCTCCTTTGTCTCTTATCTTGGACAACTTGTCATCTAATCATAGATGACTCCCAGTTCCCTTTGATAAACAAGTAAATATTTTCAAAGAAAGAAAGCATTTCCTAATTCCATTATTGTATATCTTTTGATATCTGGATTTCGATTCATGTACAATGAAACGATAAGCAGTGCTTTCTTAGAATATCCAATGAAGATACAACCACATATTTTAGGTCCAAAATCCTTTTTGGGCCGTGGGACTTGCACAGCTACCTGGCTAAACCAACCGGGCACACTCGTAAGTATTGAATATGATGGTTTTCTTCCTCCATAATTCATAAGGAGTCTCATCCTTTTCTTTACGAGGTATCTATTTAAAAGATAAGTAGCCGACAAAATGGCTTCCCCCTTGATGTCCTGACATGTCATGCAGAACTATCACATGGCAGTAACCATTTCTTCAAGGTACGTCTTTCTTTCAGCAATACCATTTTTGCGAGGTGAATAGGGAGCATGAACTCGTGTCTAATTCCATGTTTCGGCTACAAAGCTCGCGAATGGAGCCACGTATTCACCTCCTCTATCACTTCGTACAACCTTGATTTTCTTACCAAGTTGATTCTCAACTTCGGTTTTGTATAGAGCAAACTTGTCTATAGCTTCATCTTTACTTTTCAACAAGTAAACATAGCAATACTTGGTACAATCATCAATAACTGATAAAGTACTTATTGCACCCTCGTGTATTGATTTCAAATCACATATGTTCTGTGTGTATCAATAGCAAGTGGTATCGGCTTGTTCGCTTAACCGATTTGGAAAGAAAGTTCTTGTAATTTGGCTCACCACAAGTTTCACATTTTATTTAGAATCAAGACGAAAGTTGGGGTATGCTAATTAAAATTAATCAAACGACGCATTCGAATTAAAATTTACATGTCCCAAGACGACCATGCCATACTAGAAAGACTCAATCAAGTAAGCAGAAGAGTTCATTTTATTGATTTAATCATTCTTGAACACCAATTACTCGAGTTTACAAACATAGCCTCCCACTGCATAGCTCCTTACCAACATACTTGATTCCTTAACAAAACAAACTTATCATACTCAAAGACTAAACTAAAAACCAAACTTGTTTTTAAAAACACCAACCGGAACACAAGATTCTTGCGAATCTCCGGAACATACAAGACATTAGTCAACTTGAGCTCTTTCTCAGATGTCATCTTCAAAATAACATCTCCTTCACCCTTGATATCAGCAGTTGCAGAGTTGCCCATATACAGCTTCTGTCCATTGTCAACCGCTCTGAAAGAGTGAAACATACTCTTATCAGCACACACATGACGGGTTGCCCCAGTATCAATCCACCAACCACAGTGTAGTACTACCTAGGTTTAGACCTCAGAGATCATGGCACACACGCAGACAACATCGCGAATCATGTCCACAATTCTCATCTACGCATATTTGCCTGACCGTGGATTCACCAGCTTCGGCATTCTTGCAATTAGCAGCACGGTGACCACTGGTTGGTCACATTATAGCAAGTCCCCTGTAACCTTCTGTTTCACAATCCCATCTTTAGAGCAGAGTAACTCAACTTCCCCTTTGCCCTTCCTTTGTCAGTTCTTCTTTTTGTCTTTCTATTTTCCCTTTGAATTAAACCTTGAAGAATGACCCTTGCATGCTCCAACCCAGATTAGGCCTGGCAGAATCCAGGTGTATAAGGAGTCTTTCTGAGCCAGCTTGTTGTCCTCTTCATACGAAACGAACAACCATGTCTTCAACACTCATCTCCTTTCGCTTATGCTTCAAGAGTATTTTAAATTCTACCAGCTTGGAGTAACTTTTCAATAATAGCAGCAACTTGAAAATTTTCACAAAAGTCATTCCCTCAGCATGAAATCGTGCAGCAAAACCTTGCAGATCTTGAACCTGACTGACCACGCTCTTTTGAATCAACCAACTTTGTAATACCAAAAACCGAGCTAGACCACGAATTTCTTTAAACCGAGCAATCTTCTGTCTTGTACTTAGCGTTCCAATACTTCAAAATTCCTTTTGTGCAGTTCGTGTCTTGCAGTACACCATTATACAAAGGATCTATCCAAAACCATTACAGAACATAATGTGACACAAAAAGCTGAATGTTTCCAATGCTTCCACAGCCTGGCATTAGAGAATTGACCTTCCGGCAGGAGGTCAACCTGAGGGTGCAGTTTCTTTCAAAACCGCGCAAGGGCCTAAGGTGTGAGATAGAAGAATATCTTCCGTGTTGCCCACCTCTTTAAAAAAAATTCTGACCATTGAATTTTTCTGGTTTCTCAGCATGATTAGCCACTGCGTTGGTAACCGGCGCACCAGTTGTGTTCACAACAGTTGGAGGAGTTTGAGTGTTAGTCATCCTGAAAGATTAACACAAACAGTTAAACAAACTGTAATCACTCGGTATCCGCTTGTACCGGATCTGCTTCAAAGAAACTCAGTCTTGGTTTCAATGAATAAAATAGACCAGTTTATATTAAATCAAAGCTTGGTTTAAATACGCAAACTGATTTGAAAATTATTAACGATCTATAAAACTGCAATTAAATCTGTTTTGTAAAACTGATTTCCAACGAAACTCTATCTAGGTTTCGACAGAAATAGTTTATAAGAAAACTTGTTAACAATATTTTATCAAAATTAAAAGCGTTTTAATTCTGTGTAAACAGAATCTGTTTAAATCCATACCACGTGTTTTCGCCAATGTCTCGAGATCTTCATCACAAACAACCAGACCACGTATATGAAGTTCTTTCAAACACCTAAATTCTAGAGCTAATTGCTCAATCCACGGGGTGATTTGGATATCATAATCATCTGTAACATTAAAATTAGACGGGGGACCTTTGAGTGTCAACGCCTCAATGAATGGGAATCGTTTATTTAAAGAGGCAGGGTTTGGGTAGTAAAGTGTGTGGACGGTTAGGCGCTTTCGCGCAATTCCATCAATCTCATAAGACTTACGGGAAACTAACGAAACAGAGTTTCGGTCGTCGATGTCGTGTAAATAAGGTATAACTAAGTCTAAAACTTCCTCCCACACTTTGGTTATTTCGGGTTTGTGTTTGGTCTTAGAGTTGGTTGGTGCCATTAAGATTTGGTTTGGTTTGGCTTAAGGTTTCAAAATTCAACTAACTAAATCATTAGTTTCTTAAATATTCCACTAGCCTATCAATAAAATCCCTAAATCAATGAAAAAAAAGGCTAACTAACCACTTATAATACCATTTTTCATGTTATAACAATAAATAGCATAGCCAAATCAAAACCCCATAATAAAAATCGCTGAGACAATTTATCAAACAGTTGGTGTGCAAACACAAATGACCCAAAACCAAACCTCGTTCAATGCAATTCTTGAAGATCAGATTATTGAAAATGATGGCTGATTCTTGGTGGGTTTTGTGTTTTTTAACAGATAAGTGTGATGTGTGTGTTTTTGATGGTGTAATTAGTGTGTCTAAAATGAAAGCAAAGTTTATTTATAGAAGGGAATTGACTGACACACTCTAATTTTTAATTGACACACTGTACAATCTGTTAAAGCACAATGTATACATTATACAACTGTTTGATGCATAGCTTTGAGTGTCTCAATCAAATTCTAGAGTGTGCAAATTATTGCCCATACAAAAAGGGTCGGGACATTTTTTATAACTGAATAAATTATGAAAGTGAATGTTTAACGGGTGAAATATTTTTTTATTTTAAACACTACACTACAAACCAAATATTTTATTTTAAACACTTCTTATACTTTGTCTTAGTAACATTTATCTATAAGTTTCATTTTCTACCCTCCACTTTCACTAACATCACAAAACCACCTAGTTTATTAAATTTCTCACTCCGTGTTAACACATTTGACATTAGATGTTATGGACATGCAACATTATAACAAATTCTGATTTTTACATATGCACTTCAAAAATTCGAGGGTTACACGATGCATGTTGTTATGTGTCATCATTAAGGAAAATTAGTACACTTTCTGAGGTCAAATATACTAATTATCAACATCAAGTCTAGAATGGTTCCTCTTAGTTTCATGAACTTAAAATACACGCTTTGAATAGAAACAGGTTGTTAAAGAGTTAATCGTTAGCTTCTTTCTTGTTTGTAGCATTGCTTTCTCCCTCCCTGTTGGTACTCGAGATTTATGCTTCTGATAATCATCGAAAGTGTGGACGGGTGGCTTTTTAATCTGTGGGTCTGGGTATTGGGTTTGTTGGGTCGTCTGGCCCAAACCAAAAGTTTGCAGTCTTCTTTGTATTTTGGCTGCAGACATTATAGGAGTCCAACAACTCTTAACTTTTAGGAAACAGAAATATGGACTAAAATTCATCATAATATCTATTATAAATCTCATACGTCTTAGCAGATTCGGTAATCTTTAATCTTTGTATGTTTAGTCCAATCATCTTTAATGCAGCAAAACAGACATACCCATGAACTAATGAGATTATATCACTTATCAAATTAAAGCTATGATTATATCACCTCATTCCAACAAAAACATAGACCAGTAAAATCAGACAATCCAAACACCAATACCCATAGCTGCGCGCATTAAGTCCAACTTTATATCTCCTTGGTTTATATCAAATTAAAGCTAAGACTTCCTTTTCAACTTGCTCCTTCCTATGAGTCAATAAAGATTAACAATGCAGCTAAAAATAATACAAATACTAATAAAGATTAACAAATTCATGAAGTGCCTTAATGAACAAAGCTCGTATCTGGTTTACGTTTAGTAGTGAAATCTGACTATATTTTCGTATGTCTTCTCACTAATTTCATTAGTTTCGGTTTCCATATATGTTGTATATGTTGAACAATGAATAAACCCGTGGGTATCATCTTTTATTGATTCACTATTTATAACACAAATAGCATAAAACCCTAATAAACCCTAAGCCCACAAATCGGGCTTGGGCCTACTAAACCATCTAATACTCCCCCGCAATCCGAGCGGCGAAATCGCAAAAGCTCGGATTGGATGAGAAAACAAAACAAAATATTAAAGCAACAACTACTTATTTGATGAAGACGTCCGACAAGATCTTCAAAACAGAAAGTCACGAACTGATAAACCTGGATAAACAAAAAAAATTCTTTAATGCGGGATAAACTAAAGTATCCCTTTTTTTCGGATAACCCAATGCATCCTTGTTTTTTCATACGGGATAAACCAAAGTATCCCGGACTAGGATAAACCAATGTATCCTACTGGAGAATAAACCAAAGTATTCTTCACCATGAGATAAAAAAATGAAAAAATGAAAATCCAAACAGTGAATGATAACATGACTTGATAGGAACAAAATAATCAACTATGTAGGAACTATTTGTAATACGTGAAGAATGAAGGGAAAAAACAATTAGGATTTAGGGGTGAGTAGAGGATGGGTAGAAAAGAAGAAAAACCGGTGGATATGAATGTGGAGAAAAGATTTGACGGGTGGCATAGAGGTGGCGGCTCATGGTGACCGACTACCTTCAAGATCTAACCTGCTCTTGATACCATGTTGAACAATGAATAAACCCCGTGGGTATCATCTTTTATTGATTCACTATTTATAACACAAATAGCATAAAACCCTAATAAACTCTAAGCCCACAAACCGTGCTTGGGCATACTAAACCATCTAATACTCCTTCGCAATCCGAGCGACGAAATCGCGAAAGCTCGGATTGGATGAGAAGAAAAATAAATTATTAAAGCAACAACTAGTTATATGATGAAGACATCCGACAGCAAGCGATGACTGGTCTTCAAAACAGAAAGTCACGAACTGATAAATTTGGATAAACAAAAAAAAATCTTTAATGCGGGATAACCCAAAGTATCCTTTTTTTCGAATAACCCAAAATATCCTTGTTTTTTTCATACGGGATAAAACAAAGTATCCCGGACTAGGATAAACCAATGTATCCTACTGGAGAATAAACCAAAGTATTCTTCACCATGAGATAAAAAACATAGGCCAGTTATCACCTCTCGGCTGCAGGATTTGGTCCCAAGTTGCTAAAAACATTTAAAAATGGGATGGTGCTAAACAGATGATAGAAAGCATCCAGTTAATGGAATTTCACATGTCAAGATATTCCAAGAGTACAAAAACTACGAATGTAAGACACCCTTATTAAAAGAAAGTAATGCAAGCAAATGTTACTAAGAGAGGAACAATAATTTGGAAGTAATCAACAAAGAACTTACATATGAATGTTTCAAAGTTAAAAATCAGGACGCATGAGAGCCAAAACAGTGCGATCACGATCACTACCTTTAATCCAAACATACCTTAAAGAAGGCATATTAAACACAAAATTGGTAACAGCTTGCTTGCTAAAGGGACAATTTGTCAGTTTTAGCTTTCTTAATTTCGGGCACCCTTCTAAAAACTTCACAAGTGCTGCATTAAAATTTCTAATACGAGTAAGAAACAAAGACCTCAAATTAGCACCATACTTCCCGATATACTCCAAACCCACATCCGTCAATCCTTCGTGCATATCTAACCTTTCGAGAGTGATATCTAGCTTCTCGAGTTTGCTACAACCCATTAGCAAGGCCCGAATCCCATTGTCTAGTGGCACATCTGTTGTCCCATCTTTCTTAGCCAAGTGCACACGAAAGTTACAAAGATTCTTCAAATGCTTTCCGATACACTTGATAGCTTCATTTGAAATATCTTCGACTCTAACCTTTACACACTCTAATTTAGTACACCCTTTTGCCAGAGCAATCAGTCCCACGTGGGTCACAGGCCTATAATGGGTAAGTTTGCGCAATTTCTTACAAAACTTAGCAATCCCTTGCAATCCCTTGTCTCCACATTCATCCGCGAAATATAGAACTTCCAAATTGGGACACATCTTAAATAATAAACATTGACACATATGATCCATTGAGAAATCTAAAAGTTCCAATTTCCTTATCTGATGCAAAAAAGGGAGTACAATTGAATATCGGGTTACTGCAAATACCTTATACTTAATGAATGTGTGTTTGGGGGTAATTGGAAACCAACAAGGTCACTATCCTTATTCAAATTTTCTCTAGAAATTGTTCCAACCTAACAACATATCTAAAGGCATCTCCTAGTTTACTTAGATAGCACTTTCCAATCTTTAACGATATTAATGTGTGACAATTATTTTTTTACAAGAAGTGTAAGATCTTCGGCTTCATCAGAGGACATATATTCGTACTCTTAAATTTGAAAATTTCCAAAATCGTGCTATTCAATGCCAACTGATGCAGTCGCATCCTATCTTTCAGACCATTATAAAAAGAATATCCCAAACACAAAGTTCTCAACTCGTTACGGTAGTTAGAGAGATAACTTAATCCAAGTGTCGAAAACCCATGTCCTTTCTTAATCTTCAAAGTCCTTAACTCCTTACCACGTGTTATCGCCAATGTCTCGAGATCTTCATCATGAACAACCAGACCACAAATACAAAGTTCTTTCAACCATCTAAACTCAAAAGCGAGTAGTTCAATCCTTGGGATGATTCGTATAACATGATAATGTGTTTGATGAAAATCCAATGGGGGGGCCCTTTAAGTGTTAAAGACTCGATAAATGGGAATCTTTTACTTAAAAGAGAATTGTAATTGATACAGTAGCCGTGAGCAACAAAATCATAGCAGAAAGCTGTGACGAATGATCACAAATTGGTTTTCAGGAGGCGTGTGACAGTATCAAACAATTAAGTTGTTAATATAAAGTTTAAAATAAAAACTGATACAAAATTGTAAAAAATGGAGCCTCCCCCCCCCCCCCCCCCCCCCCCCCCCCGCCAAAATGGAACAAATGTGAGCAAAGTAAACCAACATATGTGTAACGATAGGCTCAGTTAATTTTCCAAACAAAGTAATGATTTCAACTGTAAGTGAAGTAAATATCTGACTTATGTCTGGTGTTTGAAACAAAATGAAACTTATTTAGTAACTTATTTTTGATATTTGGCCCTTCTCCTGTGGCCCATTCCCCTATACCTGCCACTACATCAACCCAACAACCTCCAACTCGAACTTACCCGATGGTCACACGTGCGCAAGTTGGTACTGTTAAGCCTAACCCTCATTTTAATTTTCATATGTCTCATATCTCTCATCTTCCTAAGTCTCCTTCTATTGCTTTATCTGATCCTAATTGGTGTGGCTGCTGGTTTGTCTTTATATGCATGATCCTCGAGAGCCTCATTTGGCATCTCTTAAGAGAGTTCTTCGATATGTTCGTGGCACATTAGACTTTGGGCTCCAACTTTATGCATCCATTACATGCTCTATTGTTGCATATACCGATGCTGATTGGGCAGGTTGCCCTACTACCAGGTGGTCTACATCTGGTTATTGTGTTTTCTTGGGAGATAATCTACTCTCATCGTCAGCCAAACGGCAACACACTCTCTCTAGATCGAGTGTTAAAGCTGAGTACAGGGGTGTTGCTAATGTTGTTGCCAAAATTACTTGGCTTCGTAATCTTCTCAAAGAGCTTCATACACCATTATTATCTATCACCCTTGTCTATTGTAACAATGTTAGTGTTATATATATGACTACTAATCCTGTTCAACATCAACGGACCAAACATATTGAGATTGATATACACTTTGTTCGTGATATGGTTGCTCGTGGTCAGATTCGTGTTCTTCATGTACCATCTCGTTACCAGTATGCTGACATTTTCACTAAAGGACTATCGTCTGCGCTTTTTGAGGAATTTCGTACCAGTTTGAGTGTTCGGCCGTCTCCCGCTCAAACTGCGAGGGCGTATTCGTCGATACATTTTAGTTATTAATTTGTATTAGGCCCATTAGTATGGATGTCATGTAATTAGGCCTAAGCTCATAGTCTAGAATGTTCTCTTGTACCCTATATATAGATTGGTTGTTATCAATAATAAGCAAGAAAATCAATTACTCTAATAGATTTACCAAACAACTAAATTTGTGAAAACAAGTAAATAAAAAGTCAATTTGCATTAGTATTATATTCTAAGCTAGCTACAAGTTCATAAACTAGTTACTGCGGTGCATCCAAATCTCTTTTCTACACAACACTTAAATGTATTCAAAAAGTTTTAACTTGTTTAAAACAAAATATAAAAGCACCTTCACCTTGGCCAAAATGAGATCAAATGTGACCATAATAAGCTAAACAATATGTAAGCATTACGCACTTTTGCCAAAGGAAAGTGAGGACATTAACATTACCATTAGATGAAAATAATTCATTGATGGAGAACACATTAACTTTCCAAACCTTCTACCAATTAAATATTTTTTCCCAAACACTCTGATGCGGTCATTGTTAAACTCTCGCAAAGAGTTTTACAACTCCCTAGGCAGTGTACCTAATCGTTGTAGTGTAGTATAGGCAAGACTCGGGGGTTGTTATCGTTCTTTAGGGAATAGGTTGGGAAGGCTTGAACTAAATCTAATTAAGGTCTACGAGGTTGAAAGAAGAGTATTTTTGTATTTTTATGTTTTTATGAAAGCAAGTAAAATTATGGTTTTGAGAGGTTGGTTGATTTTAGCTATCTAAACTACTAATTATCTAAACTACTTTAGTGAAAACTATATGGTAACGAACGTATTTACTTAATCATGCACTACTCCTCGGTTGCTTCTCCTAATCCTATTGCCTTGTCACACTCATGATGATCTGTGTAAGTATTTCCTGAAGTATTAACGAATTACACGAAAACGCCATCTACATAATATTCTCTTAGAGCAACGCACAAGTAAGGTAGAATGAAGACTATTACAAGGCCCCTATGAGATCATTAAATGCTTTAAAACACTTAAGAGGGATCAACCATATTGAGGGTAAAGTAGTATGAAGACTGTTACCAGATGGTATCCTTTCTACACACTCGTGTTTCCCTAGACGTCTAAATCAACCCACTAACTAGTTTTCTAGAGACTAACATGCACATCCATCACAAAAAGAAATAGTAAAAGGATCTACAAACTAAGTTTCATGCAATCATAAGTAAATACTAATGGATCTAGCCTAGCATATTATAAAGAAGAGAAGAACATAAATCAATCATGCAACACATAGACATATTAAATGATTAAAAGATAAACGATCTCACTTGATTAAAACATATGTTCAAGACTGATATAAAAGGGTTTTGATACCCTAAAATCGTCCCTAGGAGCAGCCAAAGTCGACTTCTAAAGTTAGGGTTCGGATCCCAAAAGTTACACCCTTAAAAACCCTAATATGCATGAGTCATATAGAAAACGGGGTCGCGACGGCGTCACAATAATCCTAACGCCGTCGCCCCTTCGAATCTTCATAGGGTTTCTTGAGGCAGCTATGAGCTGACGCCATCGCAATCTTCCTGACTTCGTCTCTTGTAAATCCTGACGCCGTCGCTATGATTTGCGACGCCGTCTCCAGACACTATACGCGTATTCTTCAAGAGAGTTAGTGTAGAGTCGTCGTCTTATCCGTTTCTTCTCCAAATGAGCCCAAGTCAAGTGTATTTCCTCCAAAAGCCATCCAAATGCTAAAAACACAAAATAAGCATTTAAGTACATAATTTGGGCATATTTGCATAATTTAGGGGGTTAAATGACCCCTAAAAAGCGTATAAAATGACACCTCATCAGTCAAACCTTGTCAAACCCTGTGAAACCTTGTCAAACCTTGTCAACCCCATCCAAACCTTGTCAAACTCCGACCAAACCTTGTCAAACCCGACCAAACTCGGGGTTTGGCCGAGTTTGACCGGGTTTCGTCAGAGTTTGGCCAGTTTTGACCAGTTTTGGCTGGGTTTGGCCGGTTTTGACAGGGTGATCGGGTTTGAAAGTGGGCCAGTTTGTGGGTGAACCAGTTGGGCTTCTACAGCTATAGTTAAAGCCCTTTTGGCATCTTGTGCAATTACAAATATTGGTAGATGTTAGAATACTAGCCAGCTATTCGCGTGTTGCAGCGACGACGAGCAAATGTTTTTATATTATATACTTTTGGCGATGATAACTTTATCGTTGGTGTTGCTAACAAAAATATATGGTGCTATATATAGATATAGTCGAGTCCATGCGCCTAGCGGCAACGATGTCTAATTTTCAACAATTAGTGTCTGAGGTTTATTACTTTCAAATGTACCTGGAGCTGGTTCTTCTTGGATTCTTACATGGGTTGGTTTTTGAACGAGAGAAATGGCTTGGTATTTATAGGCTTGAATTTAACTGTAGCGCGGTTCCACCGGTTCCATTGTCAGAATGGAACCGTCAGTGCAATCTAATAGGACGGGCTAATACTGCAGCCCGGTTCTTGACGGTTCCATCCATCATATATAACCGGCTAGTGTAACTAGAAGGAACCGGTTAGTCTAACACAAAATCTGAATTCAGATTACAAAAAATCTTTTTTAAATTGTTTGTGATGTCATGCATGATGTATTAAACTACTTAATTTGTTTCTTTTGTTTTATACCATTTAGTGAAAAGAATTTTTGTTTAATTTACAAAGCAAACATTTTATTCTAAAAATGTATATGTGTGTTTTAATATGTTTTATGAAATAATATGATGTGAGATAAGTGACAAGAGATAATAGTTGAGTTAGAAAACTATAGGTTTAACACTAATAAACTTTATTTTCTACTTCTGATGATTTTATATTTTGTTATCGACAAAACATAGATAGATCGTGAAATATAAATAAATGTTTTTACGATTTATTTGTATTAACAACTACTTTCTCTGTTGCTAGGATCTCTCTTGGGCTTTTGATAAGTTTGAGAGGAATCCATGATTAGACTCACGGTATGGGGAGAACCCGTATATGTTTTTCATTCCCTCATTCCTGTCCCAGAGTATCCATGTACTCACCTCTCCTATCAGTCCTGAATCTTTTGATTAGGGACCCTTGTTGTAATTCAACTTCAGTTTTGAATACTTTGAATTTATCTAATGCTTCATCCTTAGTATGTAATAAATAAACATAATAAAACCTAGAAGCATCATTAATAACTATAAAAAAGTATTTCCTATTCCCTATTGAGGGAGTAGCATGTAAATCACACAGATCACTGTGGATCAGCTCTAAAACTTTAGTTTCACGTTTTACACTTTGAAATGGTTTCTTAGTTATTTTGGTCAGCATGCAAGTCTTACACTTTTCATTATCCATGTCAAAAGCTGGGATTAATCAATTGTTAGACATATCTTGCATCCTATTAAAGTGGACATGGCCCAGTCTAGCATGTCATAGGATTGAATCATTCAGTTTAGAGGTTGACATAAAGGCTGAAGCAATATTATCAATCACAATATTAAGCCTGAAGTTTTGATTGCTTAAATAACCAAAACCAATAAACACACCATGTTTGGATAAAACAAGTTTATTATATTCAATCACTTGCTTATAACCACAATTATTCAAAATACTACTTGAAACCAAATTCTTCCTAATATTAGGAACATGCAAAACATCAAACAAGGAAAAAATCCCTCGAGAACTAAATCTAAGATCTACACAACCACACTAATGCACCAGAGCTGTTGACTCGTTTCCCATGTGAAGAATAGAAGCACCATTCGGTAACTCATAGGTCTTAAACCAGCATCTATTTTTACACACATGAACTGTTGCTCATGAGTCAACCCACCACGCAACATCATCATCCTGCACAAAGTAAGCCTCATATGCATATGTAACATAATAAACCTGAAGAGATTTATTAAACATATTATGACCTTTCAGTGAGTTGGATGAACCATCCACTAAACCCTTTGTGCATGAACCATTGGCTTTGTTGCCAATATTAACACCTTTGCAATCCTTTTTAATGTGATCAGTTTTGCCACATTTCCAACAAGTACGTTTTGTCTTCTTGTTAGGATCAACCCTTGTGTTAATATGATGCTTACGTTTATCCTTTCTGGAAAATAGAAGGGGTGGAGTTGAATAGTTTACCAGTTTATTTACGTTTTAAAATTTTACTTTTAGAATTGTTAGATCTGAGTATATGTTCAACCAACCCAACAATATGAACAAACAATATAACAATCTAATTCTAATGAAAATACAAACAATAAATAAGAGATAAGACAATATGAAGAGATAAGGTAAAGAAAAATCAAACCAAGACACCAAGATTTATAGTGGTTCGGCTACAAAACTCCTCTTCGCCCTACTCCATTCCCCGAGTATCCGACTCAAGATTTCACTATATCAACAAGCTCCCTTTAGGCGAAGAAAACCGTTTACACGTCGCTTACATTGTTTTCCGACACTAAGCTAAATGTCGAATCCTAATCTTAGCTAGAACCAATCTACCACTTCACAGACACTACCCAATCAAAAGATCTACAATATCAGATTTATACACTATCCGATTTACACAATCACACAAGATAATCAAAATAGAGATTTGGATCTTTGAAGAAAAAAAGAGAAATTACTAGACTATAACAATTCGTTTCTTGGCGAATATGAATGTTCTTCTCTTGCACTTGATGAGAGGTTGAAGAAGAAGAGATTGGATCACTTAAAACAAGATCAAACAATGTTTGCAAGTTATTAATGAGTTTAATCCATTTCTGCCCCTTTTTTATCAAATTCAAAATGGATGATCGTTGAATTGTAGAGAGAAAGAAATCGATGATGCCAAGACTCCCTCTTGATGTGTACTCCCCCTTGTTTGAGGCACCAAAGGATCGATCTTATAATATTTTTTCTACAAAACAAAGTTAGAAATACAAGTGCAAAAACAAATCTAACTCGTAGCAATATTGACAAATATATGCAAGTCAAGCAATTCACGCATAAAGATATTTCATTCATTTCTAAAGAGCTCATACAATAATTATAGATTACATGCAATACTAATATAAAAATAACTAATTCCTACAAAGGAACATGAGCCTATGCATGATAACGAAATCTAAACATACTACACTAAGAAACTTAATACTTCATGACTTCTAGATGATTCTTGATTCATAGAAATTTACTTTGAGCAAAAGGTTAGGGTGAAACATTATTAGGTGACATGACTAATTTTTAATGGTGAGGTAGAGTTGGTGAAGCAATGGCAGAAGTAAGGAGGTATTCGATATAGGAGAACATGAAATGCATCTCATCCCTAAGAGAAAGAATGAGATTGCGGTTGTGAAAACAACAAATGCAATTAGCACCATGGAAATCAAGGAGATTGAAGTAAATAGGATGACCCATGCTTGGTGGTTGAGGAGGTGGTGGCGGTGGTTGTGGCGATGGTGGTAATGGTGGTGATGGTGGTGATGGTGATTCAAGTAAATGATCAAGAGGAGTGAGTGGAGAGAGTGAAAGAGTTATATCCAAGGAAGGATACATTTAAAGTGGGATTGAATTGGAAGGTCTTGGAGGAACATTTAAGATGTCATCAAGAAAGGGGTTTAGAGGTTGAGGAGAGAGTGGTTCATTTGAGGAATGTGGTGAGGATTATGGTTTGGATTCAAATGAATATGAAGTATTTCCAAATGTGGAAGAAGTGTCTTTGGTTGATGGAGTTTTTGATGGTGCATTTGATGGAGATGGATATGAAGATGTTGTGATAGGAGAGGGTGTAGAGATGGTATCATCTTCATTAGTTAGGTCAACAAAGAGTTGTCTTGGTGGTATGATGGTGAGTTTGATTTTCTTGTAGGCATTGGAGGAAGAGGCTTGGGTGGAAGCCATGAAAATAGAAAATGAAGAAGATGAAGATGATGGGAAGAGTGGTGAAGGTGACTATTTAATTCGGAGTAGGTAAGTTAAAGAAGCAAAACATGAGGTTAAGAAAATCAAATTCCAAAAATTGTTTAACAAAATGCAGAAATCCTAGCTGGGTCTAAAGGAATGGATAGTCAACTGCACATAAAATCAGGAGAGACACAGTGAAAAGTCTCGTGACTCTCGTTGGCAGTCCCATAAATAATCTGGCGGTCCCAGATATATTTAGGGGCCGCCCCATTGATGAGGTGTAATTTTATACACTTTTTTGAGGTCATTTAACCCTTATAATTATGCAATTATGTCTAAAATATGTGCTTAATCATTTCTTTTTGCATTTTTAGCACTTAGAAGACATTTAGAGGAAATACACGTGATTGGGGCTCAATTTTGGAAGAAACCGGACAAGATTATAAATTGGTACAAAGAAGGCTTGAAGATTGATTTACAGAAGGTGGAGACCGCGTAAGGACTCTCTGTGACGATGTCAGGATTCGCAAGTGACGGCGTCAGAAAGAAACCCTAGAAGATTCAAGATAAAATATGATCATTCAACTTGCGCGCGAAGTACCAGATATTGTTTTGATCATAACTCCTTCATACAAACTCAAATTTTACGTTTTCAATATACATCATCATAGAGGATTAGGGTTTAGTTCGTGGGAGGTCGACTTGTACCAGATTATGGGAGTATTTTATGGTTTCCCAACCCTTCTATACCATCCCTAATTTCTTGATCCTTCTATACCATCCCTAATTTCTTGATTCATAATAGTTAAGTCCTTTTATCCGTTATCTTTCAATATGTCTTATTGTTTAATATATAAGTGTGCTTCCTCTATCTTGAACATGCTAGACCATATCTTTTAAGTGTTTGCTTATGATTGCATGTGAATTGGTATGTAGATCTTAGTTTGATTTCTTCTTGTTGATGTGTGTGCATGTTTAGTCTCTAGAGCCATAGTTACTTAGGTGTATCAAAGATCTAGAGAGACATGATTGTGTAGAAAGGATTCCATAGGTAATAGTCTTCATACTACCTTACCCATATGTGGATGACCCCCTTTAAGTATTTTAATGCGCGTATATCTCCCTAGGGAACATTTATAGTCTTCATACTACCTTGCATGTGTGTCACCCTAGCTATTTATCACGTAGACAGCGTTTTCGTGTAATTCGTCATGCATCTAGGAAATACTTACACATACATCAAAAGTGTGACAAGGCAATCGAGTTAGGAGAAGCTTATCAAGGATCATGCATGGTTAAGTAAACACTACTCCCTTATCATACGAATCCCCTTATCTTAATTAGTTTAATTTAGCTTAATTAGTAGTTTAAAACAAACCACCTTCAAAACTCGGGATTTAATTGCTTTCATAAAATATAAAAATACAAAAATAATCTTCTTTCAAATCCCCTAGATCTTAGTTACGTTTAGTTTGGACCATTATAGTGCTATTCCCCTAGAGTACGATAACAACCCCCGTGTCTTGCCTATTCTACACTAAAACGGTTAGGTACACTACCTAGAGAGTTGTAAAACCGAAGTGAGTTTCACAAATCTCATCACCCGTATTTATAGGGGCCATTTTCTGAAGAAACAAAATTTTTCCTGATTTTCCAAAACCTGTACATAAAATGTTTTCCTATATTCTCCCTTTTTCAGTCAAACCTATTTCCTCAAGAAACATTCAATACTTCCAAGTTTTCTTAACTAAAAGCTATCATATGCTAAACTCTAATTGGGAAGCAAATATGGGCATATATTTCTAAAAGGAAAGGTAAGCATACATAATGAGAAGCATATATCGCATACGTTTTAGGATGATAAAATTGAACGATTATCCAAGGCAAATTACTTTGCTCAATTCAAAGCTACAAGTCTTACCAATTACTGTAAGTCTAAGTACTAAAGCATAGATAATAAATATTAAGTACCAACAACCAAAAATAAGTAGAACTAAAAATAAAAATGTCTTAAAAAATTATTCAAATTGCTTATTTCTTCTTTTTCTTCATGAGATTCTTGATGCCTTTTCCAATTGACCTTAGTCCACTACGTTGCTCATCTCGCAATTTAACTTGACGAATGAGAATGTCGGTTTGTCGGGTGTAAAAATGTTCCATGTTTGGGTCAATGTCGGGTGGGTTTTCAAAGACACGAGGAACCTCATTTGTTAAAGAATTAACAAATCGAGTAGGAGAGGGAGTGCTTGCACGCGAGGTCCCTTCGTCATTAGCATCATCATCATCATCATCGTTGGGATGAGAGGAATATGGTTGACAGAAGGCGGAAGATGAGGAAGTGGAAGAAAGACCTCTTATTATGCCATACCCTTTCGGGTCTTTCGCTCTTGTTGAGCGGTAAGAGGATACATGACACGATTGTAAAGTGACCATTTATTGGTAAAGACACACGCACCCTCATAAGGAATATCAAGTATTTTACCAAATTGTTCAAGTGTGTACGAAAAGAATTGATTTTAGATGACAAACTGGATTAACATTTGACCTTCGTCGGAATAGTCCAAATGGAACTGACTATAGAACTCAAGAATAAAGTGAGGACAAATTTGTTCATTTATTTCAAGAAGACACTCAAACTCAATATGACTCAACATGGACCTAACATAGACTAAGTATGCGAAATTTTGATAAACCATCCGACCCTCTTGTATGCAACGACTTTCAAGGTTTATTAGCATTTCTTTTAAAGATGAAGTCTATTCATGTTAGATAACGAGAATGTAGTCTCCTGTGTGTTGATGATCATCAACAGTTTTGCGAGGCATTATTACCTTGATAAAAACAATCAAAGTCATGTTTTATTGTCATTTACTTGTAGTGTTTTATTGACCTTGTATCTAGTGTGTGCCTATATGCAACAAATATGGAGTAACGATTAAAATAAATTGTCACCCCAACCCACATACAAAAGATGGAGAAAGTCAATTAACCTCGACTACATAAAATAAAACAACCTATGAGATATAATCCAAACGCTTCTTAATTCACTTTTGCTCATCCAAATATGTCAAAAAATACATATGAATTATGTATTTCGAGTTTTATTTATAAGATCATTATGCATGTATGCAAAAAAATTATTAGAGTGTATTAACAATGCAAAACAAATTTTTTAATATGTTCCTAACATGAGTGATTTCGAAATAAAAATTGGGGATTATCTGACCTCGAAAATAATATTTTGGCACAAACACGCTTCAAATGTGCAAATTCCCTATTGTCTACGGTGAAGCATAATAGTATATACATTGTGTAGTAGTCCAATTGTACACAATGTGCAAACAATAAATGAAAAATCCCGCAATTTTTAATTTTTGTGTTCATCCAAGAACGTCCTTAGACAGACAAATTAAAAGAAAATTAGATAAAATGACTTATAATTGATGATGTTAAATGAATTACGAATGATAGTTAGGTGTTGATTTAATCTCCAAATTATAGTTTAAGTCTTGGGCCAATTTCGAGTTTTAGGTGGATATGTGTGAGTTTTCGTCGCTGCTAAGCAAAGAGGAGAGGGGGTGTCTTGGTTCTAGTTTTATGAAAAAATGGATGTGCAGACTGTGCAGACAAAGAGGCTCGACTGGAGGCGGTCCCATATCAATACGAGGGCTGCCCAATTTAATTCGGGGGCCGCCCGAGATATGGGGCTGCCCTCAATAGAGGGGTTTTGGACCGAAGTTTGACAAAAAATTTACAAAGAGGAGTGACATTTTAATTTGCATTTTTCGAATTAAAAATATTTAATATGCTTCGGATGAAGTAGTTAAATTGACACGACGCGGAATGAAACACAGACTAGAATCGAGACTAGAGGAAAGCAAGACGATTTATGGAATGTGTTCCATCATTCCTAAACCAAGACGAAGATAATTAAACGATTCATGTTTAAGAGGTTTGGTTAGGATGTCAGCGATATTATCTTCGGAAGACACTTTTTCGATTGAGATATGTCCTCTTTGGACATTATCACGAAGAAAGTGATGACGTATTTCAATGTGTTTGGTTCGAGAGTGTTGCACCGGGTTTTTGCTAAGGTCAATCGCGCCTTTATTGTCGCACATTGTAGAATACTAGTAATCTAATGAATCAACCAAGAACAATGAGTGAGATGTGGGTTGGATTGTTAGAGAAACTTGGA
>BQNB010095267.1:5536-25911 GCA_026074375.1 Tanacetum coccineum
TTATTTTAGTTATGTAAATACTTAATTTCTTTTAATAAAGTGAAATTACATGTTTGATGTTTCTTGTTTCTATTGCATTGGTTATTTGTTGATCTGAAAGTTCTTTTTTCTGTCTATTTTAGCTGATTTTGTTTTTTAGTCCAATATTGTGAAAAGAAAGACTAGAATCAGGCATTGTAATATAAAGTTGATTAGTATGATGTTGCGATTAATGTTGGTTTTCATAGGTAGCGTTATTCTAAGCCTACCACAAAGCCGACACTAAAGATTTAACTACCACAGTACCACCTCAAAGCACATTGACTGCTTACAGATAGATAAAGAAGAAGCACCACACAGAGAATCACATCCATACATAAATGCCTACGGATTCCTTTTAGAATTGGTTAATAAATGCCCAGAATTCTAGAGCAAAAGAACAAATATAAAATGTCAACTCTTGTACCATCAGGGCCGTCCCGTGGATTTTGAAGCCCCTGTGCTATTTTTCAAAAAAGGCCCCTTAAACACAAACTATAATGCTTATTTACTAAACGATGTTTTTGAGTTAAGGTATAATAAAACGACATATCAAGTATATAGTATCGTATCATCCTATCAAGTTTCAAATCCTATCATTAGCCATACTTTTTTTAAAGCATCCGATAGCATAAGTGCCTGATTCAAACAAAGTTTTAAATTGGCTATTTCCCTATCTTTAAAAATTATAGTTTAAAAGTTATATACTGCGTAAGTAATAAGGAAATCAAATTAAATAAAAGTGACTAAAGAAAAATAAAATAGAAATACGAACCTGTTTGTGAGAAGGAAATGGTGTGAATGACGATTGCGTAAATTTAGAAGAGTTGGTAACTAAAATTCAGCTTATGATATGTTATTGATAAATTATGCCTCTCCCTAAGATTAAAAAATGTATTGGGCTATTGGATTGCAAATGGGCCTGCTATACACTATGCAGCTTTGGACAATTATGAGGCCCCTGTTGGATAATGGGCCCTGTGCAGTCGATCACTTTGCACAGGCCCAAATCCGGCCCTGTGTACCATGGATCAGTATGTCTTAAAAGATTAGTATTGTCCACCAAAGATGTCAACTCTTGACCCAGCAGCCTCATGACCACGCATTTCACCGCTCCACCGGAAATTCCCTCTGCGCCTACCATCCTCCAGCTTGGTAGTTTCCACCGCCTGTCCAGAGTTGAGCCCTGGGATTTGACGGCGGACTTAAAAAGCCCTCACAAAGCATGATACCGTTATCCACTCAAAAGTGTTACTGGCTAAAACAAGGGGCCGAACCAGATGACAATTTTATCCGGGTACACACATCAACTGGAGACAATATTTTTCAAAGATCTCATGAAAATCTTTGACTTCCTAACTGAAAAAAAAGCATGAAGTAGAATGAACTAAATAATGTGAGTTAATAGGTCTTTTTAGACTGAATTCTCATAAAAAGGGTCTTTTGCTGAATCTGAAGTTTGTAGCTAGATCGGGGTCACTAGACAGTTTAATGAAGCCTTTCTGAAATTGTTTCCTTATATGATGTTTGTGAGATTGGTTGGGTCTGCAAGCATATATTTTGGAGTCCAATATCAATAAAAGAAATGTAGTTAAGCTGCTGATAGTTGATTTCCTCTTGTAGTTAAATGGGTTATGTGTGGAAACGAGCCGAGCCGAGCCTGAGCTCGAGCTCGGCTCGTTTATGTTTCAGAAAGCTCGAGCTCGAGCTCGGCTCGTTTCGAGCCTTAAGAGTTGAGCTCGAGCTCGGCTCGTGTATAATATATAAAGCTCGAGCTCGGCTCGTTTGTAATGCACTTATAAAAAATAAAGCTTCTTTTCTTAAACTTACCTATTCAAACTTGTTTATTTTTTTGAGCTCGTTTACTAGAGCTCGTTTAGGCTCGTGAGCCTAGCCGAACTTTGTATACAAAGCTCGGGCTTGGGCTCGTTTATTAAATGAGCTCCAATTTAGGCTCGATCTCGTTTAGGCTCGGCTTGTTCGAGCTTTTTACCGATCCTATCCCAAACTTTTCACGAGCAGCTCGGCTCGTTTCCACCCTTAGTTATGTGGAGTGTTTGGCATTATGTCGAAGGCCAGAATTGCTCCCAGTAGTGCAAGTTCAATCGAGTCGAGATTTTATCGAGTTCAAGCCCGAGCCCAATAAACGAGCTCGAAACACATCACCAGCCGAGCTCGAGCTTTTAATAGTTCGAGCTCGAGCTTTTATCGAGCTTTTCGAGCCTTCAAGAACATATACATTTTTATTATACATATTTATATACACAACCTTAAGCCTAACGAGAATATTGTTATAATAATTAAATATTTGTAAAAAGAAAATTTAAACCCTAATTGTACCCGAATGTTTTGTATAAGTTATTTGTTCTTGAGCTCATCGCGTATTTTCTAAAATTTATTGATAAGTTAAGCAATTGAATTTAATGTTTATATATAAATTCAACCTTTTCGAACTGAGCTCAAGCATGAATGATTAAAGCTCGTCAAGCTATTAATCCTACCTTATATTTTTTTAAGCCAAGCTGAGACCTTGTTAAGCTCGAGCTCAACTTGACTCGATTACACCATACTGAAACTAATAACCCAAACTATCTCGTGATAAAAGTAAACCAAACAAAAGCGTTGACCAATGAGACCAATGAGACCAAATAAATATGGACCTTCATCCCCAAATTAGGTTTTGGCCTTTTGGGGCAAAAACATAACAAAAAAAACTCAGACAGTGGTAGAGGAAATGAGGCGATGGAGGGTATGGATGTTTTCAAGGGTTGTTTACCACCTCTGCCACCTATGATTTTCTATTTTGCCCCCAATTTTAAACAACCCTTTTCATATCTTTTATATAGCAATAAAGTAACATACGTACTACGATTTATTAGCTCTTTGAGTTAGGATCCTATGAACTGAACCCCGATACTTGTGTTGATATTTCCACAAGGACGATTTTTGTAGTTTACTCTTTCATATTTAGAGGCTGTGATGACGAATTTCTATAAAACATTGTCTGAGTATATCAAATAAAGCTGAGATTTTCCGCATCTTGGCGGGGCGTTTTATATGCAGCCATGGCGGTTTAATCCTCTTTATTTTGATTCATTATACAGATCTGAGCCTCATATTAATTACTTTTTTGCTTTTTTTATATATCAGTTTTATTTTAAAATTTTTGGGAAGTTTGCTTCTGTTTCAACTTGCTGCGGTTGTTAAAGTTTTCTTCTGTTTCACATTGTTACACATTATACTTAGTAAATGTTCGTATTCTTGTTTTGATTGTTTACGCCTTTACAGATAAAGTTTGAGGGTTCAAAAGCCTAAAAGATATTAATACGGAGTATATGATTTGTTAAACTTAGGTTTTTGCAGGGCTTGAAATAGAATTCTAATATGATGATGCAAAGCATATGGCTGTGTCTGATCTATAGACAAAAAATGTCGATGGTCTGTAAAACCTTGACTGCCATTTTGGATGGGAGTCACTAACCGAATAATCTGTTGAAATTAGTAATGATTTGAAGAACTTTTGGTGAGATGTGTGGGCTAAGGGAACGGTGTTGAAAATGGAGTTCCTTGTATTTATGCTCTATCTGATAAGCAGAGACCGGAAAGTTTTTTTTGATTAAGAGGTAGATAAAGATGTCTGGTTTTGCCTCTTATTCAAGAGAGAGTGGTTTTTGAAGGCTTCTCCAATAAGAGGAAACAAGGTTGGGCCCACTCATTACAAATTCACTGTCGTTTTGACAGTGAGCCACATTGCTACAGTAATGAGCTCCTATTTTTGGGTCAGCCCGATTTTGTTTTTTTGTTTTTTTTTAAATTATTTTGTTTTTGTTTTTTTTTTTAAATTTGTATGCACAAAGTATTTATTCAGATAAAAAAAATACCCGCGGAAACATCTTCGATACATAATAACTTTAAAATAATCAATATGGTCACAAACGTACAACCCATTATATTAAAAAAAAAAACCCATATAGCAAAAAAAAAACAACACTTTAAATATGAGGCCCAATGCATAAGCCATATAAAAAAATTATTACTAATATACACATTTGTAGACAAACTATCCTAAAATTCGCATAAAATCTGGCCCAAAATCTGGCCCAAAGTAAAAAAAAAAACTAGCCCAAAATTAGCCTGAAATCTGGCCAAAAGTAAAATAAATAAATATACAAAACGGTCCCTTAACTTTTAACTATTTACGATTTTCTTACACAAAAAATCCCGTAAAAGAATTAACAAAAAAAACACGTCAAGTTTTTATTGTTCACAACTTTTTACATTCATCGGCCCAAAAAGAAAGATATCGAACCGTCCCAAAAAAAGAAAATATTCGGGAAAAAATTAACCCGTCCCAACGCAAAAAAAAAAAAATTCCCGAATCGTACAAAAAAAGAAAATATCCGGGAAAAAATTAGCCAAAAAAAAACCCCAAAAATAACCTAAAATCTGGCCCAAAGTAAAAAAAAAATACAAAACGGACCCTCACCTTTTTAACTATTTACGATTTTCTTACACAAAAATACCCGTAAAAAAATTTACAAAACCGTCCCAAAAAAAGAAAATATTCCGGAAAAAATTAGCCCGTCCGAACGCAAATTTTTTTCCCCGAATCATACAAAAAAAAAATATTAAAAATTAGCCCCGTCATAACGCATCGCCAAAAAAAAAACCCCCGAAACGTAAAAAAAAAATTATTCGGGAAAAAATTAGCCCCGCCACAACGCGCGGGTTCTTTTGCTTGTTAAAAGAAATTAAGGGAAAAAAGAAACACCCGGAACTGGCGGTGAGGAAACATATGTCTCTGCCTAAGTTGTTACAATTGGCATGTCGTGTACTAATTAGAAGGGTCAAATCTCACATTGGGATTATTAGTGGTGGAAGACCTAGTCGTGAAGAAGAGTATGAAACTATAGATCACGCTTCTTTTATTTGTCCATGGACATTATTGTAGTATATAAAAGAGCGCACATTTAGGAGGTCATTACCAAGTAGGGTGTTGATCGGTTCGGTTATCGGGTTATTCGGTTTGTTTGGTTCGGTTAGTTCGGTTAATTTTTTTTAAGGTCAACCCATATACCCAAACCGAATTCAAATTCGGTTTTCGGTTCGGTTCGGTTTTCGGGTTTACCCGAATTACACAATTTATTAATATATATATACAAATATATTTAGCAAAAAACTTATTTCAAACATAAAAAGTGTTTTTCAATATTAGGATAAAATTTTACTAATCTTTTTATATATAGAAATATATATATATATATATACTAGCTATGTAACCCGCCCGACGGGCGGGTTCATTTCCTTTATATGTTAAACGGAAACGCTTCACGCATATCCTTCATCTCGTTCATTCAGTCCATTTGTATGCCAACCTTTTAACTGGCCATAGGTCTTATCTTGGTTTCTCAGAATGCTTTAGAGTCAAGCCCTTGAACTCATAGGAAGCGGCCTTTCACATTCAGATAGGTGGACCTTATCAAGATTGTTCCCGTAACTTAAAACAATCCAACACAATTTGTGTTATAAGTCCATTAAGAATTCTTGTTCAATCTTTAACTACATTACGGTTCCAAGTTCCACTAACCCCTAGGATGGTAATTTTTAAATTTCGTAGAACATCAGTCACGTTCGGATGATGTACTTTTACTTCTCAAGAGACTTAGTGAATAACCAAGCGTCAAGACAAGGTTCCATCATGGGTGACTACTTGTACATGGGCTTGAGTCCCTATACTTTGCGAGTAATTCTCACATCTGTTTTCCCTCCCCACCCCGCCCTCATCCCCTGGTAGTCCTTTTGTGAAAGAGACTGGCTAAGTTCTTACTAGCATCGTAAAAAAAACTTACGGTGATAACCTCTTGTCATATTTATCAAATGATTGACTCTTTGTGTCTAAGTCTCAATGTGTATGGATTACCATTGTACATTGATTGTAGGCTCTTTATAGTGTAATTGACTATCACAATGACAAAGAATTGCGGCATAGGTTTCGGCCATAAGGGTATGTTTATTAACAAGTCCCGTAGCCATTCTGCTTCTTTGCAGCATGACGCCAATGGCACAAACTCTGCTGTCATAGTAGAGTCTGTTAAACAACTCTGTTTCTTTGATCCCCAGGACACTGCACCCCCACCAAGAGTGAAAATCCATTCGCTCGTGGATGCGTAGTCTTCTTAATCAGTTATCCAACTTGCATCAGTATAACCTTCTAATACTGATGGTCTTACGCTATATTCCATCCATAATCCATGGTTGTGTTTCAAGTATTTAAAACACGCGGATTTATACACATCCCAATGTCTTGCCAGGACTACTAATATGGTATAACCTAATCTTCTCTACGACATATGCTATTTCAGGTTTAGACATGTCAGTGTTATTATCATGCATTATAAATTTTATCCAGGAATATATTTTGCATGTCAATTAAAATGCCAAATTATAATTTTAGTAAAAACCAATTATTGAACTTGCAATGTTTCACAAAAATGCAGATTATAAACGAATAACCATGAAAGAAGAAATTATTAAGAACATACTTACCCAATCATGTCAATTATGCAGCGGTTTTATTATTATTATATAATACCGAATTTCGTTCACATGATTGAATTTTCGTTTTCAACTTTATGAGCGCTAGATTTTCTTTTGCGTGATATATAGAGCATGAACTGACAATAAATCTATATGTATCGACTAATTTGATTAACAATATTCAAATTTCCATAATGTAACTTTCATATGTGTATTTCCTTTTATATACATATGCATAATTTGAATTTTATTCTTCATTCAATTTGTATGCAGCTTGTCACTTCAATAATTTTGGGGTATATATATTACAAAACATGTATAGTTCATTGTTCTAAATATCTTAATTACTATACATCGTAGTTTTATTTCTATCAGATTAAACACATAAACTTGCCAGTCTAATCATGTCACATAAAGGGTCATGTATTTAGTTTTATGATGTATCACTGATCCAATTACATAGATGGAAATTAGAGGCATGTTACTCGTTGGGGAGATCGATTGTCAATTCTTTTTGCCACCATTTGAAAATTCTCCATCGATAGATCTAACGTCACTCAATGTCGGTTGTCATTTGATAAAGGTAGTTCATTGGTCACCATCTTGATTCGAAAGTTGTTTTTAAGATTGTTAGTTAAGGGGTTTGTTTTATGATGGTTTACTGATTGTGAATTGTACTTAGACTTATTACTTCAAGGCGATGTTTTCTTCTCTGTCCTTAAAGCAATTTCGCCCCCACCGTTCTTTCGAACAATCGTGTTTCGGGTTACCGACGAATTGCCTCCCAAGATACAATAAAGCAACGTATGTAGCAATTATCAACACTACACGAAGTGGTGATAATCCGGATGAACTACCGAGTTATCGAGGATTTCAAAGGGGGAGTAAACTTTAAATAATATTTTATTGCGACTATTATTTATAGCAATCGGGTATACTAAAAGAGAGGGTTTGTATGTGTTTTTCGTGTGTTTTGGATGACAAAAACGACTGGGATTATTGCCACTTATTTAGGAAAGCTGTGACATTCAAATAGTCAACATTGGTTGACATAAAAGGTGTGATTTGAGACGGTTTAGCGACGAATTATCGACAGAAAAAACGTCCGCTAAATTTATTTCAACAGGAACAGTCGCGATGCAGTTGGCATAGTGACACTTTTTGATAGATATAAATCGGCACCCAAAATACGACTAGGTGTGTATTTACATTGGATGGTTCATTGCGACGGTTTTGTGAACAGAAAAAACTTGACTAATCACCTATTCGTAGATAAAGACCAAAACAACAAAAACTCTCTTTTTCTTCCTTAGTTTTTAAATACAATTGACTCATTTGTTTATGAAAATAAAAATACACCAACGGGGATTGGATTTTCCTTTAGCTGGTAACCTGGAAATAGGGTATTGATCACATGCGTGATATGTTATTCGATTCTAATTTTGTGTTTTGGAACTGATGGTTCTGATCTTTAAGATACCAACTATCTATTTATGAAAAATATAAACTACCGATTGCTGAATGGTTCGTTTTAGGTTAATCTCAAGTCTATTTACACATGTTTTGACTTTGTATGGTCAAATTCTGTTTTATTTCTTTCGTCAGTATGCATGTCAGAAGTTTCTTTCAAAGGACGTAGATGTCAAGTTTGTGCATTCAAAGTCGTAACTTTCACAAACACACATATACTTCTCCAAATCTACTAAGTCCCTGAGCAAGCTCAGTTGGTTAGCATAGTAGTTAACTTTGCATAACACTTTAGGTTGATGCAAAGTTATTAGTGAGGAGATCACACACACACACACACACACATTGTCATTCAATCCCTATTGTAGTTCCGCATACAATGGGGTATAATTCTTAATAAAAAGAGTTAAACGTTGAAAAGTTATTTTTGTGTCTTTTACTTACTAGCTATATTTAAGTACAAAAATATTTTCAAATAACAAATTGTTTTCTTTACTTGCTAGCCATGAGTTAGCTAATGATAACTTTGTAGTTATTGTTCACTAACTAAGTGAGAACAACACTTTCTAAGTCCAAAACCTGTTGCGAGTTTACCTAATAGCTCAAATATCATATACATACCTTTACTACCTTTACTGAAAGATCGACATTTGTTGGGTAAGAGGAAAGCCGACATTTCAAAAATCAGGCTAAAACCAAGATGTGACTGGCGCGCTAGCACGCCAGAACCAGTTCTTAGTTTGGCTCGGTTTTTTGCTATCGTTTATGATTTTATGTGTTACGAACGTTTATTTGTCATTGTTAAAATATAAAGGAGACCTAGTCAATGTTGCATCAACACGTACGAAAATGTAAAAAAACGTGAAATAACAACAAAAACGTATAAAAACACACAAAACGTATAAAAACGTACAAAAAACTTATAAAAATGTACAAGTCATATGTATGAATCTACGGTGTACTAGTTCTCGTTATTTTTTCTCTTTTGAGAATTTTTTTTTGTTCGTGAAAAATATTAGTCTTTTGGTGTCTTTTTTTCTCGTTTGACCCGAGACCGTTTGACCCTAATTTCAAAAACCGCCCGTTTGACCCGTTGTCCAAACCTGCTCGACGTGCCCGTTTTGCCACCTCTAGAGAACAACATAATATATCCATCCAACAAGAAGAAATCTCCGTTAGACGTTAGTCATGCATGCATACCCTTGGACACAACTACTATGGAAATTATATCTTGGACTTAACTGACTTTCGATAGAAGGTCATTACGCTCCTTAGCGGCAGGGTTCCATATGAAAAGACTTCTCAATCAATGGACCGCCGTTTTGCAAGTGGGTCAAGATTTGGAATCCAGTCTCCCTCAATATGAACTAAAATCACCCTTGTCCAAAAAGTTTAGATCAACAAGAGGAAACCTTGATCCGTACACTTTTTTGGATGGCGGCCGACCCTTCCCCAAAGACCTTGCCCCGATAACGACTACTTGTTCTAGTGATCGTTTAGCCGAGAGTTGAGAGCGAACCTATGACCTATTTCTCCAAACGCCTCTCTTTGAAACTCAAACCAATAAGTTTTTAACTCAATTATTACCTCCGCGGTAGCCTCAAACACAACTGCCAACACCTAATCTATATTCATTGACCTCTAAAACACAACTTGAGCGTTCCACACTTGTTAAATCCACACCTCATGCTATGTACTCTAGAAACCAAATCCCTTCCGATAATTCCGACACTCCCCATAATGCCCATGGACAGAAGAATACAGTTTCACTCTTCTTAACAAGTAGGACATACTAAAGCTTCCACCACCAATAATCCAATCTCGAGCTTTGCCAAACATTGCCACCACTGGACATGTAGCCATGGTCTAACTAGCATTGTGTTCTTGGACTGTTGATGATGCCTAAAATGTGTCAGCTTCTCCTTATCTGTGTGTGAGGTATGGAGTATTCTGCACATTGGTAATGGGTGCGTTTGGCATAGTGAGGGAAATGTAGTCACAATCCAGGTTATCCTTAGTTGCTTTGGTAATTTAGGTGATTAGTTAGAATGCTATGCATAGATTGGTATAAAAATAAGATATATTTTCTCTTTTATGCTGTGAATTGGTGGTGTTTGCCTGTTTGGGACTGTTATATGCCATCAATTTTCAGCTTTGACATTTACATATTGATTGGTGTAATATATATCAGCACCTTTTCTTAAAAAAAGAAAAACATCGCCACCACTGGACATGTGACGACTTAGGTCTTGTCTTCATATCATTTCAAATCTGTAGCAAAAAAACATATCTCTAACCGCTTTATTCAGTGTATGATTCTTGTTCAAAATGCTGGTCTCGTTTTTCCAAACCACATTATTTTTGTGGGTCAGACTCCGACTGCACACTTTTCTTGCTGTCTGTACATGCATTTCATCAGCGTAGTCATTTTCCATTCATGTTCCCAAAACTGAAATTCCAAAAATACATTATGCTTTATAAAGCTTGAACTCTCAAAATTATCTGTAAACAATGTAAATTAAAATGAATAGAAACTAACACATAACATAACTGATTCAAAATTTTGATGTGAAGAAACGAGATCCAGATAAGAATAAAACACAAACAGCTGCAAAGTATTATGATGAAGCCAATAACATTACAAGGCAGTGAAGGCACCATCAATGACCCTTTTAAAATGTGTAAAGTGAGAATGACATGGAGAAAAAAAGAGTATGAAAATAAAACTAAAATGAAGCCCTTATGTCTCCGTTACAAGAGTTCTATTTATACTACCTAGGTAGGGTCACACCCACATGGGTGGTAAGCACTAATCCCAATCCTGATACGCTAGTACATTTGTACAACTTTGTCTCTATTACAATTTCTATTCTAGGAATGGGACAAATGCTCTTTCTAAGAACTTGTCTTATACTCTCTTCAGGATAAGCTGACTTCAGGAGATAAGAGATTGGACTTATCTGCTTTTAAACTATCCCGCATACTCTTCAGTCTCTTGTCTTCAGGGTCATCTAGTTGTTGGAGATCGTATGTGGATCAGTGAGTCTATTGCCACAACTCACTAAACCCATCACCTTTTTCTTTGGCTCATGCTTCATTCACTGAGTACTGCCTCACTGAATGCTAGAGTCTTTCTTATAGACTCAGGATGCGCATCTTGAAGGTAACTCACTGAGCGACTATTCACTCAGTGACCTTGAATTGTTAAAGGATATTTACACTTAGGTTATTTTGTATTCAAATCATAAGTGAGGAATCAGTGGGTGATGAGGTGTCATTTTATACACTTTTTCAGGGTCGTTTAACCCCGTAAATCGTGCATTTATGCCCAAAATAGGAACTCAATCGTTCTTTTTCAGGTATTTCACATTTGGAATACATTTGGAAGAATTACACGTGATTTGAGCTCATTTAAAGAAAAAACGGACAAGACTACAGACCTACACCAACATCACTCAAGATAATGTTCTCAGCAGCTGGAGATGGCGTCACCAATATAACGTAACGCCGTCACAACGAAGACCAAGACGACGTCACTGGATCTCACGACGGCGTCAGAGTACACGACCTAGCCTATTATCTAGAATATTCTCTATCATGACGGCGTCACGACTAAAACGCGACGCCGTCACAGCGATTTTCCTATATATACAAATCCGAATTTAGGGTTTTGTGTGTGTAACTTTAGAATAAAAAGAGGGTACAAACCCTAGTTCATTTAGCATCTGTTAGGGATGAATTTAGGGCCTAAAACCACTATTGTACTTCCTCCAACTCATGTTTTAATCAAGTAAGGTTTATTTAATCATTCAATATGTCTATGTGTTGTTTGATTCATCTATGTTCTTGCTTTATCTATAACATGCTTGGCTAAACCTCCTATTGTGTTTATTTATGATTGTATGAAACCTAGAATGTAGATCTTAGTGGTGTTGCTTCTTGTGATGGATGTGCATGTTAGGCTCTAGAAAACCATCTTTTGTCTGTATCATTGTTGATATGTCTAGGGAAACATGATTGTGTAGAATGGATACCATCGGGTAACAACCTTCATACTACCTTGCCCCCTAATATGGTTGATCCACTTTTAATATATTTCACATGCACTTAGTGTACTCCTAGGGGCCTTGTAATAGTCTTCATACTACCTTACGTGTACATTGCTCTAGCGAATTACTAAGTAAGTAGACCGCGGGTTCGTTTGTAATTCGTTCATGATTAGGAATAATACACAGATCAATCTAAGGGTGACAAAGCAACAACATTAGGAAAAGCAATCTAGGGAGTAATACATGATTAAATAAACACAATCTTTTATCTTATTGTTATCACCAGTAGCGTAGAAATTATAATTAGTTTATTAGCTAAAACCAACCACCTCTCCAATATATGATTTACTTGCTTTCTATAAAATACAAAAAAAATACAAAAATAATCTTCCCTTAACCCTTAGAATTCTGTTAGACCGTGATCAAGCCTTCCCAACCTATTCCTCGAGTGAACGATAACAACCCCCCCCCCCCCCCCGAGTCTTGCTATATATACTACAAACGATTAGGTCGCTCTGCTCAGGAGGTTGTAAAACTTCGTGTAGAAGTCCTACGACGACCGCACATCAAGTTTTTGGCGCCACCGCCTGGGGAATAGTTAGGTATTGATCATAGTTTAGCTTAGTTCTACTCGCTTAAATCCTTTCAAGTGAGAATTTAATTTCCACATATTAGCTTTCTTGTAGTCTATCTTTTTTGTGCTATCTGTTTCGTAACCCATTCTCGTCAACCACCATGGGAGACGAGAATCCTATCCGTACTCTAGGAGACTACTCCAAACCAAGCCACGAGGGCAGATAGAGATCCCAATCGCACCGTCCGACCTCCCCCCCCCCCTCGTAGGGAACCACGTGGTAACCTCTTTGATCCGACACCATCTGGTTGGTGTAAAACGGATGCTCATTCCACGGACTTTGGTCCGAGGACCCAAACCAACACCTCAAGGATTTCCTTAAACTTGTTGACTCACTTGACCTTGACAGTGAAAACAGGGAAAGAACGCACCTGTATTTATTTTAATTTTTCCTTCATGATCAAGCTAGCAATTGGCTTGAACGTCTTCTAGCAGGATCAATCTCCACATGGGAGGATCTTACTACCCGATTCCTTTCTCAACTCTTTCCACCGGGAAGGACCGCAAAACTCCGCAATGATATCTTGATGTTCCAACAACATCATGGAGAATCCCTATCCGAAGCATGGACTCATTTCAAGGACTTACTCCAAAAAGTCCCTCATCATGGCATAGACCTTTGGCTCCAAGTCCAAA
Organism: Tanacetum coccineum; assembly: GCA_026074375.1. Taxonomy (NCBI): domain Eukaryota; kingdom Viridiplantae; phylum Streptophyta; class Magnoliopsida; order Asterales; family Asteraceae; genus Tanacetum; species Tanacetum coccineum. The sequence continues at coordinate 18,878 of BQNB010095267.1, forward strand.
TTTTTTATGACCATGTCAATCCCGTCATAAGACGAACCATTGACCAATCGGCTGGTGGTAAGCTTCGTGACCTCAATGCTAAAGAATCCTAAGAATTATTAGAGGACCTCGCCCTCTATGACAATGAAAGTTGGAACGACCCAAGGGATTTCGCTAAGCTGGTCAAGGAAACCGCTTTGCCTTAAGATGTCCCGAGTACATCCGAACACCATCTAATCGAGCTCGAAAATCAAGTCCAACGCTTGATGGAAGCTCATCTTGCTCCGACACAGCCTACCCAAGTAAACAAAATCACTACCTCATGTGAAATCTGTAGTGGTCCCCACGACACTCAGTATTGCATGAAAGACCCAGAACAAGCCTTTGTTGAATACGCATCCTCGCGTACCGATGAAGCGGGAGGTAAGTGGTATACCTTCAAACCCGAGCAAATCAATCTTGGTGACACCTATAATCTGTCATGGAGAAGTCACCTAAACCTTAGGTGGAGACAACCCCAAAATTCCCAAAACAATTTCTCAAACCCACCTAACCGGTTCTAACCCAACGGTTTGACCCCGAACCGTTCCTTCAACAACCGTCCTCAAAATTTTAACAATCAATCAAATATAGAAGAATTGGTGTCCAACTTCATGGCATCTCAAGACGCTAGACTATCCAAGTTTGAAGCCGATTTCAAACAACAACAAAGCACGATGACCAACAAAATTGACATCGTGTTAAAAGCCATCACCGACCAAATAGCAGGCACACTACCTAGCAATACGGTTAAGAACCTGAAACTGAGCACTACCCTAGTTTTGTCTGCTCATTCTTACCCAACCGAAGATTCGCAATGCTCAACCCACATTCATAGCTCAATCAACGCCATCACTATCCACCTCAAGCAGCCCAAAGAATCCCAAGTTAATGAGCCTGACGTGGAACAAGAAGAAGGTAACCTTAACCTGATCCTTTAGCTTCCATCGCCACAGAAGAGGTACGAAAGTTGAACTCGATGCTTGAATCGCTTGGATTGGTTCCCCGATCCTCCAACACAAAATTTGTCTGCTCTAAAGGAGATGATGGTGAAGTAATGTTCATCGAGATCATACGAGATGATGATGAACCTCGAAATGAGGGTCCCAATAAAGGTGAAGGGGCAGCAATGGGAGAACCGGTAGTGGAGTACTTTGACATTTTCCCGACTAGAGATGAGCTAACCTACCATAGGTACCTAATGAGTGGCCCAATCCCTTCAATATTTCTAAGGAACCCCATCATCACGGAAGGATGCCCCTCCAACCTTAAGATACCCTGCAATATTAGACATGTGCATATCGAAAAAGTTTACATTGACCTTAACTCCCCTCTTAATATCATGACCCGAATGATGTACAATTGGATCATGAGAAGAAAACTCAACCCTAGGGAAAATGCGAACGGAGGAATTAGTAATTTCACAAGAAGGATTAAAGGGATGCACGTCTTCGTAGGAAACTTCACTTATGTCGTAGACTTCATGATTGTCGAGGATATTAGTTTAATCATTGACCCTAGGTTATCGCAAGTAGTACTAGGGAGACCTTTTTTAGAAATATCCAACATGACTCACGACCCACCCGAAGGTGTTGTAAGATTCATTAAAGGGACCGATGAAGTTGCCTATAAGATTCCCCATAAGATAGAACAATACGATTCACTGTCATACTTAGAAAAAGAGCATACCAAATCAGTCTATCTTAGGAACGATAAGGATAAGAGGAGAGGAGTAGAGTATGTAATGAGCAAGATACTAGGATTTTACAAAGAATGCCTAGAGCTTGGACCCGAATACCTAACAGGAATAGATGATGAAGGAAAAGTTACGTAAGGACGTGTGACTTCGAGTCTAGCTACAAGACTCGTTAATAAAGAAAAGTTCTTCTTGGAAGGCAACCCAATTTACTTTTCCCGCAATTAGGAGTGTCATGTGTGTTTTAATTCTTTATAGTTTGTTTTATTATGTTTGAACTATCTTGTAATCATGCTTTGTATTGTCTTTAACCTCGTCTTAATTTCAATCAAAGGTATTTTGCAAACAATAAGTGTAGGAAAATTTATCCGGCTTTTGAGCCAAATTCAAACATGTTAGATTAATTCGCGTCAGTTTCGAGTCATATAATTGAATTGTTAAATCTCAGGTTTTATGCAGCTATTTGTACAGGAACTAACTTACGGAATCAAGTGCAAGAAATTTTTCATCAAAAACAAAAAAATCATTTTCGTTTTCACAGACTGTAGAGATGGCGTCACGATTAACACGCGACGGCGTCACCACGACACCTGTGACGGGGTCACAACAACCCTGACGGCGTCATACGTCCAGGTCCAGAAAACTCAAAATTTTTAATTATTTTTGAAAATAAAACTTGCACAACCATTAAAATATGTATTCTTCTGTTATAAACCTGCAAAAACCAAATGAGTTTAACAATTCTCCCATCCTATCTATCGAGTCGAACCCTGATAAGTGTAGAATACACATATCCGTTTGTACCTAAAATAACCCAATTAAACCCAAAACAGAACAAAATTGGCCAAAATATGCTTGTGTTTTGTGTGTGCAGGTACGGATATATCAAAAATCACAAAAAAACAGTCAAAAGCGGGCAAGCACGGACACGAGAATCAGAAGAGTACAAAAGAGTGATCAAAAGCCGGAAGCCAAAGCCAGAAAAGCCAAGCCCTCAGTCAAACAGTGGTCAACATGGTCAACCAAAGTCAATTCATAAAAGACAAAACCCAAAAATATTCCACTTTGGTCCTCCATCTTTCAGAAAAGTCCAAAAATAGTCCTTGGACCCAAATGTGCCTTACCCGGATTCATAAGCCCAAAACCCTAACCCATGTTTTATTTTATAAACCACAAGGACTAAACTTGCAATTTCCTAAAGATATTTAACTAGAAAAGGAGAAAGAAATGAGAGGGACTGAAAGTGTCAAAAAGCCAAAGTTCAAACAAGTTTTTACCATTTCAGTTATTAAAAAAGGCGGGTAAATCCAATTCACTGTTCATCGTCTTCCCAAACGTGCCCTTAGCTCAAAACAAAGGGCTTTTCACAATTAGAGGGTACAAAGGACAATTTAGGTGTCCAAGTATACCTTGGCAGTAAGAAACGTCACTCCCCATCTCTGATTGGTCCAATCCCAAAGGAAGAATGCCACGTTGTTGAGAGAAAAGCACAAGTAAAGAAGAAAATTGCTCTTGTATCCCTCACAGAACTAGCACAACATGTCATATCAAAGAATGACATGCTGGCAATCCTCAGGTGTCCACAAATCCAACGGCACCATAGAAGCCACATGATTAAAATATTTATAGACATATTAAGATTGAATGAGCAAGCCAAGAGGGTCTGGAACATTTTCACCAACGATGGCTATAAATATGCTCACCTCACACACACACACATCTATGTTTTAGTATCTTTAAGTTACTAGCTGTAAATTTCGTATTTTTTCTAAATGTAATTTCTTTAAATATATTTGTATTTCCCTTTTCAGTCATGTAATCAGTAACTTTCATTAATGAAATTTAGTTTTAAGTCATTTATTAGCTCTCTATTCTTTTTATTCAAAAGCTCCCATAATAAACCAAATTATCTCAAATGCTAATAGCTCATTTAAGCTCTTTCAGTCTATAAAGCGAGAATAGAAGCTTATTTTAAATTTAGTAATAATCTTACCTAAACCTTAAATCAGTTTAACTTAACATAAATGCATGACCTTATTAGAAATTAGCTTTTTAGAAGTGGATCTTAACTTGGAATATATCCCAAGACTTTACCCTAGCTTATTAATAAGCTAGGAAGCTTGTTAGCTTGCCAATTTGGTATCTCTGTTTAGCTAGAGGTTTAAAGTAGTTCTTTGTTGCTTTATAATTTAGTATTAAATATTTCATTATATAGTCTATTGGCTTAATTGCCTCATTCTAATTAATTTGTTAAGCTTATTGTCTTATATGTTGCTTATTTCTATCTCTTCAGGCGTAGTATTTATAAAACTGTCATCTAGTTCTTAGCTCTATAATATTAATCTTAGATTTTCAGTTTCTGTCTAAAAAACCTAAAACAAAAAATATTAGATAGTATAGTATAATCTCTTTTGATTTCTAGATAAATTTTGCTTGTTAATTCATGTTATCTAATTTGTTTAACTCATAATCATCAGGTATTAAAGTTCTTGATAAGTAGATTTTCATTTTATGAAGTTTTTTTTTTATTGTTTTTTTTTTTTTTTAAGTCTGTCAATATTAAAATGTGAGTGTTTTGGTTAAGCTAATTTGACCCATCTAAAGTCCAAAGTATTCTATCAAAACACTTGAGTCATTTTAATATCATTTAAAATTAATCGGAAACAGATTTCAAAAGTTTAGAATCTAATTTTGAAAAGTTTATGCTATTTTTTTTTCTCTCAGCTCCAGGGTACCTTGTGCCTTACTTATTCTGTGAAATTTAGATTCCTAACCCTTAAGTATTGGATTTTGCTTGCAGTGTGTTTAAACGACGACAATTATAAGTGTGTTTAAGATAGTGTAGTCACTAGGTTTGCCGCACTCTTTGTCGTTGTGGTACTGCAATTGCACCAGCTAGTACTAACAAAAGATAGTACAGAGCTGCATACTATAAGCTTAAATAAGCAACAAAGTTTAGTGTTTAAAGCTCATCTTTTAGTATTTTAAATCTAGATAAGCTTAGGTTTTAGTTTTTCATTTATTGCTTATTTCTTAGCCTAAACAGCTGTTAAAGAGACCTCTGCATCAGCAGAAATAAGTTATTAGTACGTTCTGAGCTTTAGCTATAATGGACTTAGCTATTATGTGGGATTTAGGGTCCTTAATTTTTAGCTTAACTTTAGTAACATATAGCTTAGCATAAATCAGTAATCATTTTATAATTTCCATCTTCATAATCTAGCTTAATTTTTGCTTTTAAAAAGTCACAAAAAAACCAGAAAAGCCAAAAAATAGCAGTTCCAAAGTAGATTCTTAATTGGGGGGGGGGGGGGGGGGGGGGGGGGGTGAAATTAAGCTAGGTTCTTGTTTTAATTAAATAGTTTAATTTTTATAAGTAGTTCTGAAGACCTCTAGCTTATAGTCTAATTAGCTACTTGTGTATTTTAGCTTATTGAGATTTTTTGTCTTATTTTCTGATTTATGAGTTTTGCTTGTTTACTGCAACAATTTTCAGTAGCTTTAAAAGTAGTTCAAGTCTCTCATTTCACTTCATTCATAGACTCAAGCAAGTCATAAGCTTTCTAATCACTTTCCTTTTTCCAAAATGAGCTTAATTTGATATCTTTTGCAAGTCAAAAAGCATAAGCGAGCTAAACACACTAGTTTATGTAAACAGCTACATGATAATTTTTTTTATGAGCTATTATGCTTTTTCATACCAAAGTGCTTTTGTTAAAGTTACTCCCACTAGCTTGTTTACAACTTTGCTCTTTAAGTTTTTAGTAATAAGCATTTTAAATTCTCAAGTGCCTAAATACCTTCGTTGGTTAGCTAGTTACTCAGTTAGTCCTTTTTCCCTTTGCACCGTTAGTCCTTAGGTTAATTTTTAATTAGTTTAATTAATTTTGATTAGTATTTAGGTTTAGTTTTTAATAAGTTTAATTAAAGTTTTATAAAAAGTAAGAAATAAGGGCTTTTAATTTTTATAAATTTCTGCACTTTTCTTTATTTAGTGTAATTTTTATAAAAATTTTAGGATTTTATTTTTAATAGTTTTATTATTTTTATAGTTTTTAATTAGTTTAAATTTTAGAAAAATCATATCTTTTAATCTAAAAAGCCAAAAATAGTAATTCCTTTTTCTAAAATTTTCTTTTTACTTATTTTACTTAGAAAAAAATATAATTTCAATTATTTTCTATTTTTTTATTTATTAGGATTTAATTAGAATTAAATAGTTTTTAATTGATAAAAAATTCAAAAATAATCTAAAAAAAATATTTTTTATTTTTCTTAAAATTTTCTTTTATCCTAATTTAGGTTTAGAAACTTAGATTGCAATTTTAGGGTTTAATTTTAGTCTATTTTGTCACGTTTTATTTGTTTTCCGTATTTGTTTAATTGTTTAATTGCCTTTAATTGTTCAATTTTAATTGTTGCTTTTTATTTAGTAGATATAGATTATCAAAAATATCTTTGCTTCATTCAAATCAGAATCCAAGCTTAAACGAGGTTTCAATTTCACTAGTCGTTGGGGAAACGACCCGGGTGATCATATTTATCCGATTAAATATACGTATTATATATTATATTATATATATTTTTGAGAGTGAATTTTCCTTAGGGAAATTTTCTTAATTGCTCTTGTGGAATATATTATTTTTATAGTATATTTTATTGTGTATCTAAACTGCAATCAGTTTTTGGCGCCGCTGTCGGGGACTAGTGTTTAAGATTCCTTCGTTTTTAGTTTATTTGGTTTGAAGATCCTTTCGCCCTCGAAAGTTTCATTCTTGTTTTATAATTCAAAAATCAAAAAAAAAGAAAAAAAATCATAAAATATATAAAAAGTAAAAAATATTTTCCTTTTCTTTTTAGTATAAGTAAAAGATAAAAAAAATAGAAAAATCAAAAATATAAAAAAATCTTCCTTTTTAATTAAGAAATAAAAGTCACCAATTGGTAAAAATACCAAAATATAATACTCTCAACGGAGGTATTATCATAATCAATTCCGGTGAACTTGTTGGTTCCCAAATCGAACTAAAGATTTAACACTTGCCATTTGTGTCTCTACGAAGTACGGCTCACCTTGAAAAGCAATTTTTGAGAGCTACCGTGAAGTAGTTGATTATTTGGTTTAAGTCTCTTCCGTGTAACCGTTAAAATTCATTGTTAAAAAAAATTAGTGTAAAGTTTTGCTTTTTGATTTTTAGTTTTTCCTTTTTATGCGCACTCGTTCGCAATCTCGAAGACGTCGTCAACAACAAACTCTTCCGGTTGTTGTTGAAAATTTTGATTTAGAAGAACCAATTGTCAATCAAAACATTGTTGCAAT
>BQNB010095268.1:0-13425 GCA_026074375.1 Tanacetum coccineum
CCTAGGCATTTATTGTGACACCTTATTTTGTTCCATCTTAAATTCAAAAAAATATACCTCTGGCATGATTCGAACCCTGGTCTAGGCACCCATAACAATTTCATCTACCATTAGACCACAATGGTAGTTGTGGTAAGTTTCTAAAAAACAAATACTATCTTTAATTCAATTCTGGATTTAATGTTCACAACTTTTCCTTTTACACAAAACATTACGCTATACAATTGTAAACCATAAATTTATATATCTCGAAAATATTTAATATTATCAATCAGTATATCCCAAAATCAATTCCATCTTTATCAATACACTGATTTGTTATAAACAAACATGTCCTTTTGAATTCAAAACACTAATTTGTTATGGAAGTTCCTAAATAACGCCATTTAGGTTTTTCATACCAAAAATCAGCCGATCATTCACTGGCATCGAATAAGAAGACTTTCAAATTTCAAAATCTCACACCAAAACTTATAGAGGAAGCCATACCATAATGATAACCACCTTAATTCTTGACCTTACAAATTTTGATTATCGATTTCAGTTTTGAAATCAACCCCGCCTCTATATGAAGGTAAAATGATAATTGTGTTTAATTCTCGACCCATTATTATTACAATTATGTTATCTCTATTTTTTGGTATTACTTAGGTTAATTCATTGTAGCAATGAGGAGTAGCATCCTGTTACGACTGTTAATCGCGATCATGTGGTAAGCTTTTTTGCTATTATTTTGGTTAATACATTTTTGGCATTATTCAGATTAACACATTATAGCAATGTTGGTTGTTCAATTTTAAATTTGATTGACACAAAGAATCAATCTTTGTGTTAACTGATTCACTATAGTATGTAACCACTTAATGGTTCTTTTATGTGTTTATATTTATATTCATATTGATTTAGGTTTTTTCTATTATGTGTATTCAAAGTGCAAAAACCTTGGCGCTTAATTAAAAAAGGTTAGATTACGATTAACATAGTTTTTGAAATCTGATGTTGTGAAAGAAATCATGTTGTTCCATTCATGATGGATGTAATTTCTAGGTATTACACTCCTGAATTGGTGGATGACTGTCATCGACATCGTTATGAGGTTAGTCATACTCTTTATTAGTGTAAAAGTGGAGTTTCAAGCACTTCTTATGCTCTTTTAATTAACTTGATTAAAATTCAGACATCCCTTGGTGGCTAATTTTGCTGGCACTCAGTTTATATATAGCAGTTGGTATGCTCGAATTAGACTGGGAATCGAATGGTCAATTTTTTTTTGAAAGTAAAATCGTCATCTGATGGATGGTCAAGTATGACTCAAATTCTCTTTATGTACAACAGCTTTATTTACTTTACTCAATTGACTGAATATTCACCATACCCAAAAATCACGGAATCACTATCAAAATGTGATGTCGAACACCCTAACTAAAGTTTCTACAAAATATTAAGAACTTAAAACTATTATCGTTTAATGATTGTTTTACCAAATATAATTTTTGTAAAATATGAAGAATTAGTTATCATAAAAAATATAAAGAAACATTCACAAATATAAATTCTAATCTATGTATTGTGTTTCTATATAAGCAGTTTGGTGGGGTGTTTGGGATTGGTTACTCATACAAAAGTTTAGTAAATAATCCCAAACACACCCTTCACAACTATTACAAATCAAAGGACCCCTACACAATCAGATAATCTGAAACAATTTTTCTGAAAAGTTATCAGTAAACAAACGCTTTATCATAGATTATGTGCAACTCTTTTCTTTACAATATCTTAAACGAAATAGGCGAACATAATTTTTCTGAAAAGCCTTAAGGAGCTGTTTGGACAGGGTCTGAATAAAAGGGACTATTTTGAAGATCCTTTTCGAGGGCCGGTTTGGACAGCAAGAAAGTGCAGATTGCCATTATACTCCCTCCGTCCCAAAATTATTGTCCCCTGACAAAAAATACACAGTTTAAGAAAAGTGCATTTATTACTGCTTTCTCTTTCTTACTTTTTGACATAATGACAGTTTTACCCTTAACTAATTAATTAAAGTCTTCTTTAAAGTTTGTAATACTAATTTCAAACAAGGGTAATGTAGTAACTTTAATCAAACTTCTCTATCTATATTTAGTAGTGGACAATTAAATTGGGACATCCCAAAAAGGAAACGTGGACAATAAAAATGGGACGGAGGGAGTAACAATCTGGTTTAGATTCTGGACATGACCATTTTCAACCAAAGTAAGTTAACTTGGAGCAAGTATATACTTTTGTGTTTGGTTTGTTTTGGAAGCTAATATTTCTAATAAAAACTTATAGATTGCTATTCTCACATGGGGGCAAATCAATCTCAAGGTTTGTCATTTTAGGCATTATATGTTTTAACATAATCCAATTGATGTGTAGATTTTTTTATTCAAAATGTTGATTATATATTTTTGCCTTGGATATTCTTAAACAACTATTATCCATAGGTTGCAACGTGACCCATTCACTTATGTATAGGTGACTGTTTGTTTGTTTTTTAATCCTAAAAGGGTCAAATGGGTTGAATGTAAAAAATAATCTAAATTGAGAACCAGCCAAATGGGTCGCACATGTCAAACGTGTTGAAAGTTAAATGCATACAACTCCTATATCACTTATATAACGCATTAACCACATATAAACTTGCAGACCTGCTTCAGCCACAAATTTAAAATAGGAAGCATACGTACTTTAACGTCCCATGCTTAGTAATTTAGCATGTTATACCCCTGCTTACAAACTTGCAGACCTGCTTCAGCCACAAATTTAACATCACATATATAAGCCTTTAAACCATCATATTTTTAGTATAAAAGTGGATTTATTTTTTTGTATTAAGCAGGGGTTATCAGATTGAACCCAAACTCACTATATGTTAAAACATTGAGTAATGCTATACCTGGGCAGCAATTATAATTCAACATGTTGTACCCCTACTTACAAACTTTACATGCTTCAGCACAATCAAGTTCTGTAGTTTGGAAAAACTTGGTAGCCTGGAGTGAACGGAACAGGTGCTTCTTTTTTTGAGCTTTTGGTGGTCTATGATGCAACTCATTCAAAACAAAGCATTTCAACTATAACTGATAGCTAACCCTAACTTTCACTGGATATGAAGGAGGGGCGCAAAAAGAATTTAAATAGGCTAAGCAATTGCATCAAATAAAGATTGTATGTAACGATAAGAAAATGAATTACTAAGAAAGTTATGCGTACCGGTGTTCTTTATACCTCTCAGACACAAGAGGGATATCTTGGAGGAATTTTTTTGCATATCTAGAGTTCAAACCTATTTTCGACGACTTTAAATCACACAAAAGGACCACACTCAATATTCAAGACACAAGAGACAAAAAAACATGAGATTTGTTTAATCTCCTGTAAGTAGTATGCATGTTCCCAAACATCTATGCCAATCAGAGGAACCAAATTTGGACCTTTTGTAACCAGAGGGTCCTGCAGGATAAACTCATATTCAATAATTTGATCTGTGAGGAATTGGGGATTAAGGAAAAAAAAATACACCAGCCATTTTTCTCAATTTCATGCATACGGATAAACACTAAAAGGCAGAAAAGAATATGAGAGCTCGACAAGAAGTGAGATGCATATAGTAAACAAAAATAAACCTGGTTTGATATTGTTTCAACCACAAGCCTCTTAAAATCTTTGTCCACTGTCATAAGCAAAATATTAAAGAAAGAATTTCATAACTAAAATTAAAAGATAAACACTAATGATAAACCCTAATGTATTCATATCAAGAATTGAAAGAAGTTTATCATTAGGGTTTATCATTAAGAGCCGTACCTTCTTTGTGATGGATCTCTTGTTAAAAAAAGTACGCCAATATGACCGGCTCCAGCAGAAAGAAAGGCCTCCTTTGTTCTGATCACTCATAGCCTGCACAAAATAATAAAATTTAAGACGACCTTAAAAACAATTATTGTAAACGTATAAAAGAAGCTCAACAAAAATCTGTATTGCACACATATTGGTATGATTTTGAGTCATAGGTTTTCTTGATAATATCAAACCTAAGTATATCTTCAAAATTAAATTATGGAGTATATCTTCAAAATTTTATAAAAAAAAACAAATTCGAAATTAAATGGTGGCATCCAGTCACTAAATCATACTTATGCACTCATAATTAGCCCTATACATATATATATGTTACATGTGTATATATATATATATATATATATATATATAGTAGGGATCTAGTGAGAAGTAAATTAAAATTAGAAGTGGTGAGAAGTGACTAAAACCACACATTTGAGATGCAACGACTTGCATTAGATGCATTTCTATTATTCTAGATGCAACATTTTGAGTTTCGAATATCCATTTCAAACATATACAACAACAACGGTATTCAATCTTATTACGCTAGGAGGAAGTATGATGTCCTAGTTGCATCTTTATTCGAAAAATAATATATATGCTTTCGGAAAGACTCTAATCAAGTTAGTAGAAAAATATTACGTATAAAGTATAAACCATAAACTTGAATCTTTTACCTAGTAAAGGAAAACGAAAAGTGCGGACTTTTGTATTTCAAAAAAAAAGAATGTTTCCTTATTAGGTATGCTCCACTATTATTTTTTTTATTAATTTTGAATATATGTTTAATTAAAAAGCTTAAATACTTCCAAAATTGGCATTATTTTGGTGGAGAATCTGATAGAGAAAAAAACACATAAAAATATATGTGTCAAAGTTATAAAAATAAAAACTTAAAAAAAAGATAAGGTAATTAATAAAACTTTAGTGGTTTAATTTTAAATAAATTATATAGAGTTAAGTGTAAATTTATAAATTTACAAATTTTATTATAACTTAAAAAAAACAAATAACCCCTTAAACTTTTATATAACTTATAAAACAGTAGAAATAATATATATTAATAAAAAGATATCTATATATAGTATATATATATTATAATAATATATATATATATTATATTATATATATATATATATATATATATATATATATATAGGGGACCATTCAATGCAAAACCATTTTTTTGTACAGAACTTACAGAACCATTTTGGATCAATAGAAATTTAGTATTATTAAATGTTTTTCTTTAATTCAAAAGGGCATAATAGTCAAAAACATATTTTTATTTTTTCTTTTTGAATTTTTAATTAAAAAACGTTTTTTATAACCCCTTAAATTTCGGAATTAATTTTTATTTTATTTTTTTAGATAAAAAAGAGCGAGTGTATATGTGTTTTTCTTAAATATTGTAAATTTCATATGTTTTTGCATACACTTTTTTTGCTTGAATGGTAATTGCACATATGTTTCCAGTTATTTAATCTTCGAAATTTATAACAAAAAACATAAAAATAGATATGTAACCTCAAAACTAATAACAAACCAAAAACATAAGTAAATAAACAAAATTTGATATCAAATGCAACATGTTAAATACATTGTCCACGTCAATCGAAAACATGTGTGCACTCTTCTGAAAACATATGTGCATGCTTCACTTTCTTTTTAAATTTATTAGAACATACGTGCACGGTTCACTTTTTCATCAATTTCGTTAGAACATATGAGTACTCTTTCAAGAACATATATGCACAATGCGCTTTCTCGTCGAATTTATTAGAACATATGTGCCCGTTTTTTAAAGACATATATGCACAGCTTGGAGAACATATATGCAAGGCTTCGAGAATATTTATACACGCCATCAAAAAATACAAGTGTGTTCATTGAATCTTCGTCACACACCGTCATTCCTATGAGCCATCCCCCTGAAACAAATATATAAAAAAGCCTAATTATATAAAAAAAACTAGTTATAAAAAAACTAATTATATCAAAATATACATTGAAATTATAAAAACTAGCATAATACATATACACAATGTTTATCTATATCAAATAAATTATGCACATAAAGTTTGATCTTTTAAAATAACCTAACATATGAATAAAGTTAATTTTGTCAGAAATAGCATACCACAAAATTAAGCTAATGGATGCGAACTATTAGAAAAGGCTAGGATTTATTTTCTTGTTTTCGTTGTTGGTAAAAGGCCAAAGTATACCGTCCCTTGAATTGTTAATGGCCATACATGTAGAATGGAAATTACTTTTTAAACATCCATACTACAATGAAATACATCAAACCAACATCTCAACAATGAATACTGACATTAAACTACTTTAAGTCAAATCTACACCAAACGATTTAAAAGTTCCTAACAATTCATGAATACATAAAAAGATTTCACGCTTGCAAGTTCATTCTATGTCGTTTTAATATACTAACCTTCCGAGTCAAGTACGGGAAGACAAAATTTAAACACCTCGTGTAAACATAGACCCGGTTGAGAGATCCGATAAAAAGCACCATCTGGTTTAGCCTTGCAGAACCACCGTACATCCCCTTCTTTAACCGCTGCTGTCCCAGTCTCCGCTGACGTCGTCATCCTCCTCTAACCACTATCGCTGCTGTAACACCCCCAAAATGGGTCGCAGCGGAATATGGGTTGGCGAGTGTTACTTCATAGATCAACAGCACGAGATATGAGAACGACCTCTATATGAGTCGTTTAAAATTGATACATTGGATTAAATAGACTTGTTTGTTACAATAGCCGAAGCTTAAATAGTTCATCCATGAAAAGTAAAGATTTTAAGACATAACAAATATTCCCAAAATGTAATGCATCCAAATCTTTATAGTAATGACTCCAAAATGATGACCACCAATGTATCCTTGTTTCCCGTACCTATTACCTGAGAAAAACATGCTTTAAAAACCGTCAACATAAAGTTGGTGAATTCACAGGTTAGTATGTGTATAAAATAGGACCACAAAGATTATCCGTGTAAGACAAGTAACACATACAATATCTTAAAGAATTAGGAGTTGCAACAAAGCTCTTGACACCGCAGCTGCGACATATATGTATGCCATATTTAATGCCACTAAATGTGCCCTTGTAGATTACAACCCGCAATCCTCCAAATTTTTTCCCGCCAGTGTATACGATTTCCCTTTCCCCCCCCTCCCCCCGTTTCGTTGTTTCAGAACCAGTCGAAACCGATAGACCGCTACTCAACCCGAACGGGGTATGTCAATCCTAAATAGATCTATTCATAACATTCGCGCACAGGCTAGCTAGCAATTGACAGTGTCATGATATGGGCATAGTGGGTTTAGCTACTTAGCCAACTCCGTAATAGTTTTAAAAGAGTACTTGCGTCCAAATGTAAAATAATGCATGTTTCTCACCCCAAAGTTGTAAAATAATATAATTGTGTAAAAGCGGGGCTATGAACTCACCGTAAGTGAATGATTGATTATCCTTTTCAAAGCCGTCCATGGCGTTGCATATGCAACATCTTGTCCGACGGCCCTTACGTGCGAGTTCCACTACGTCAAGGCACTTCCTTGGAGAGTACAAGATGCAAACTTAACCTGACTTGTAATAGCACAATGCAGAAAGGAAAACAGATTCCATCTTTCTACCCCTTGGGGTCAGCCAACGACTCCTTCAGTGCCCTTTGAAATTTATAGGCGGCACTTCAGAAGTCAGTGTAAGTGCCATTCTCTTGAGTAGGGGCACTTGCCTTCTCCGCCGGTTCCTGAACCATGGCTGTTAACGCCTCCCTGCTTTCCTGCTTGCATCACTTCTGCCAAAGCAGCAGCAACGCTTGATTATCAAAGCTTGGAGGTTGAGCATTAGTGACAGTATGTGTAGGATTTAGTTGTGTGGCGGGTGTTGTCCTGGTGTTCTTCTTGTTGGTAGCATTTCTTTAAAATCACAAGAATATAATACCCGTCAATTTCACACAATCATAAACGTAATGTGACATAGCATATTAAATAAAAAGGTCCACCTCACTAGTGAAATATACAATAAAAAGAGAAAGAACAACCATACATAAATAAATCAACATCTATACACAACAACATCGATAACAAACATGATGGTCCAGATTACAACATGTCAGTACAATGAGATACAAAAAGTGAAAATAGGACTAAGGCGGTGTTTAAGCATGGGGATCACCCATATACTTTAACACGTCATACAATGAAAGCTAAAAAGAAAACCAAGTCCATACAGCCTATTAGCTGGGAGTAACCCAATAAAACATAATAGTCTATACAGAATAGCTACAAATGATGCATGACTGACTGCTGCTACCATCTCAGCTGGTCTATCCACACTAGGGGACTCTGAGGTCTCTAGCCTACTAGTGTCGCAATACGTCTAAGCGCTAGTAGTCAACGCGGTCAAAAGTGATGTGGTACTGAGTAATCAACGTGGCAACCTGTGCTCCAGCGTCTTAACATATGCCTCTAATGGCTGCACTCCACAGCTCAGAACTAGTCCCATGCTATACGGCAAATACAGTCCCATCCCATCTATCCATAGCCAAAGCGTGCGGCCGGTGGTTGTGGTCATTCTTTGTATAGTGTGTTGATTAGGGCTCCCAAGTAAGCTCGGTCATCATGTGCCTCCTCAAATCGTACCTGAAACTCCTCAGTCCTCTGCCTAACAGTAGTATCAAGCTCTGTCACTCTCTGGTCGACCCCCTCTAAGGTGGTCGGTGCTATCTCCATCATGGCCTCAACAATCTCATCCCAAGTGTCAACCTCTAGAGTAGGCCTTGGCTGTCTTGCGGCACCAGCCGCTGAACTCTCCCCGATCTCGTATCCGGGAGCGGGAGTAGTAAGACAAGCTCTCTTCCGAGGCGGCATCTCAGCCTCGGGAACATCAGTCCTGGGGGAAGTAGGTGGAAGTAATGAGGGTGGTGATGCAACTGCAGCTCTCATCCGAATCCCGGCTGCCCTATAGCCTAATGGTGCCCCTGCATCAGTAGGGCTAGTAGTGAGTGGTGATGGTAGGGGTAATGGTGAAGATGCAACAGGTAGTGGTGGTGTAGGTGCGGCAGCATGCTCAGCAATGCGTGCCTCCATGGATGCTGACATCGGTGGCTTAGGTCTGACAGTCTTCCGTGCCCTACGGAGACGTGTCTGGGCAAAGGGGATCCTGATCTGAGGTGGTCTAGGTGTGGGTGCAGACTCATCAGTCTCAAACGCCTCTGTATCCCCAGCTGAGGGAACAGGGTCAACAACAGGTATAACCGAAGAGTCGGCCGGAGCTAGGTGCTCCTCCTCCTCCTCGTCATCCTCCTCGTCCTCGAAAGGCTCATCATCATCATCAGCATCATCATCATCAGTGTCATCACCGGAGGGCTCATCATCTCCATCCCCTCCGTCAGCAGGGTAATCAGCATGCTCCTCCTCGGAGTCCTCCTCCGGATCCTCCTCTGGATCAGAATCAGGTACATAGCCTGGTGATAGGGCTACGGGTGAAGCATCAGCGGGTAGAGGCTGGTCCTCCATGGGTGCCTCATCCTCCGAAGGTACTAAGTACTCGGGGTACTCAGGCTCGGGAACATATGGTATCTCAATGGGTGATGGTGGGTGCTCGGGACCAGGCACATAGTCAGGGGATGATGGGTGCTCAGGTCCAGGCACATAGTCAGGGGATGGTGGGTCTACTGGCTGCATGGGAAGTCCATCGTATCCGTATACGATGACTCGTGGTACACCTCCATCGGGTATCTCCTCGTCGGCTCCCCAAAAGACTCTCCCTGGTTCGGAGTCAGTGTACACAGAGGTATAGGTGACAGCGGATGATGCAGAAGACATGACTGCAGGAAGATAAATAAACTTATATAAGTATATTATATAAGACCATCATAGTATATATGTAGTATAATATAAACATGTATACATATCATGAAACATATAGCATAACCAACTAATGCAACTCAATAGTGTATGTGTCCCGTGAAAAACTTTCGTATGATGCAGTGTTTGAAAATGGTTATAGTCCAAGTAAAAACATTTGACCTGGTTCTCTATAACCTAGGCTCTTGATGCCAATCTGTAACACCCCCAAAATGGGTCGCAGCGGAATATGGGTTGGCGAGTGTTACTTCTCAAGATCAACAGCACGAAGATATGAGAACGACCTTATATGAAGTCGTTTAAAATTAAATACAATGGATTAAATAGACTTGTTGTTACAATAGCCGAAGCTTTAAATAGTTTCATCCATGAAAAGTAAAGATTTTAAGACATAACAAATTCCAAAATGTAAATGCATCCAAATCTTTATATAAGACTTCCAAAATGATGACCACCAATGTAATCCTTGTTTCTCGTACCTTATTGACCTGATGAAAAACATGCTTAAAACGTCAATATAAATTGGTGAATTCACCAGGGTTTAGTATGTGTATAAAACAGGACCCCACAAATATCCGATGAAAGACATGTAACACATACAATATCTTAAAAGTAATAATGAAGTGCACTAAGCTTCATGCACCGAAGCTCGACATATAGTATGGGCAATTTAAATGCACAAAATGTGCCCATGTCAGATGTTTCAACCCGCAACAACCAAATAGTTCGACATTATACTTCGTTGTTCAGTACCGTCGAACCCGTGAGCGCTACTCACCCAAGAGGAGCGGGGATGTCCAATCTCCAAATATGATCTATTCATAACATTCGCGCTCGCTAACTAGCAATTGACAGTTCATGATAGTGGGCAATAGTGGTTTAGCTACTTAGTGCCAACTCTAATATGTTTAAAAGAGTACTTCGTCCAAATAGTAAAACAATGCATGTTTCCTCACCCAAAGTTGATAAAACAATATAATTGTGTAAAAGCGGGGCTATGAACTCACCGTAAGTGAATGATTGATTATCTAAATCAAGTAAGTGAATCGCCTCGGCAATTTGAATGCAACCTAATTAATTATAGGCCGTATGAGTATAACGTATTTCATATAATTAAAACATCACATGTCGTATAGTTACACCACCACCTAATAGTTTTTATTAATTCTTTAAAAGTTAAATTAAATATTAATCCGTACTTCGTTAAATTAAAGTATATATACTTGTACTCGTAACGAAAATATTATTTTTATTTACTAACGCATCATTTGTAAAAATGTATGATTTAATAATGACATTTATTAATTTAATTGTTTTAATAAATAATGTATAAAAGTAAAAATATTGTGCGTGATCTTTAAAACCTCGTATCTTTATCGTTTCGACTCCGTTTTATACGTTTCTTATGTCCACGTCTCCGTATTAAAATAATTTATCAAAATATTATATTTATAAAATTTAAACCCCTGATGAACAGTAGTATTTACTATTCATAACAGTTTATAAAAATTGTTTTTATAAAATTAATTATATATAACTTGTAAAGTACGTAACTTGTTCGTTATAATTCCGTTTTTCGAGTTCTTTATGTCCGTGGGTTCGTATTAAGAAAATTTATCAAAATATTACATTTATGGAATTTTTACCTCCGATGAACAGTAACTTTACTGTTCATCACAGTTTATTAAAATTGTTTTTATAAGGTTAATTATATATAACTTGTAAAATCCGTAACTTGTTCGTTATAATTCCGTTTTTCGAGTTCCTTACATGCTCACGATCCTTGTAAAGAGTATTATTTTTATAAAATATAAAACATAGGGTTTATGGTTCGAATTCCAATAGTATATATAAAGATATAATTAGGGTTTTCAATTTATAAAGTTAGTTTGTATTCATTTTTGTTTAAAGACCTTGCACCATAATTTCACCACGTGTTGTATCGTATATCTCACAAGTATTAAGTCCTCTAATTGTTCATGTCACTTGTTCATATGAAATCATCAAACACTTTATATAACTTTAAAATGAATCTAGGTGGTGATTAACTTATGCAACAAGTATGTACACAATAGGAAATGAATGAATGAACATTGAATACTTTAAATAGACCTTATAGAAGACAAGTAGGATGATGAACACAAGATGTAAACCCTAATCAAGCCTTCAAAATCAAAACCCTAATCAAGAAAACCCTAAATAAGTTTTCTTGATAATTCCTTGTTAAACCCGAATCCAAGCTTGCCAACACCTTGAGTAGCCTTAGGTAACCTTAGAATGAACACTTGAACACTTGGATTGCCTTGAATGCAAAAATTAAATGAAACCCTAGCACACCTTATGTATGCCGTGGGTTTAGAGGAGGGGGAAAGGAGTTCTTGCTTTGATTTTGCTTGTAGAAAGTGTAAGAGGATTATAGTGGACTTAGGACTTCCTTTTATAGCATCTTGGAAACCATGAAACAACCTTAAATCTAAACCATGAGCTTGGAAGTGGTTTAAGGACAAGTGTAAGAGCTCTCCTCCTCCCTAGGAGGAGGCCACGGCTCAAAGGTGTCCAAGAGTACCAAGATGGGACAATTTCTAGCAACTTGGGTCCAAGTACAACTTTATGTAAGATATAACATGTGTAGGAAAAGAATTAATGAAAGTGTTGTATTTATTTCTTGTGTAAAAGCTTATATCCGGTTTATGAGGGTTATAGGAAAGCAAAATAAGTGAATTTTGGGTATTGGGTATAATCGTGGGTATTTGTTTGAGTGTAGATAGGTAAAGGTGCTTCCGGGTACGACCGAATGTAATTTATTGCGAAACGTAAGCGTTTTACGTAACCAACAAAAATAAATTATGAAAAGTTATAAATTATACTCCTAATAATCATATAACACTTGCTTGATGTAAACTTTAATTTGTTTGATGTCCATTTACATTGAACGTTGATTTTTAGTTTACGCGATTTAACTATAAGATAATAATTAAAAGCGAACGCGTAAAACTCTAAAAATAAATAATGGAATTTATTAAAGTTGTAAATAACCTGAAAATGAGAAATGTTACAGCTGCTGTTCACAGATTGTTGGTGTTATTTTATCTAGCAAATCAAGAAAGTGCATATATTTTATCCGACGAATCAAGAGTGACAGATCATTGGTGTTATTGTGTTGAAATGAAGATGCCTGAAGCATTGCAATACTGGGCTCCTTTTGTTAGCAATTCGAAGATCTTTCCGCGGGAATTTTTTTTTATCTGAATAAATCAGTAGATATGTGTTATATATTTGATAAATAAATATATGCACAATGCGCTTTCTCGTCGAATTTATTAGAACATATGTGCCCGTTTTCTAAAGACATATATGCACGGCTTGGAGAACATATACGCAAGGCTTCGAGAATATTTGTACACGCCATCAAAAAATACAAGTGCGTCCATTGAATCTTCGTCACACATCGTCATTCCTATGAGCCATCCCCCTGAAACAAATATATAAAAAAGCCTAGTTATATAAAAAAACTAATTATATCAAAATATACATTGAAATTATAAAAACTAGCATAATACATATACACAATGTTTATCTATATCAAATAAATTATGCACATAAAGTTTGATCTTTTAAAATAACCTAACATATGAATAAAGTTAATTTTGTCAGAAATAGCATAC
>BQNB010095268.1:15269-25911 GCA_026074375.1 Tanacetum coccineum
ACTTCTTCTTTTAACTTTTACTTAGAACTTATAGCAATTTAGCACTAAAAGGAGCATTACATGCGATTTAGGCTTCGGTTTAGTAAATGATGAATAAGCACAAGTTTTAGAGCTTCTCAATTACCGGCTCGCTCAAATATAATTATCAACCAATACCAATGTTCCAGAAAAGGCGATAAAGACCATACGTACACATCCATGACGACAGAATAGACACATATGATTGCAATCAAACCTTAACTCGAACAAGCTAAAGGCATCAATTATCTTGGGTACCAAAGGTGGATACCTGAATATTCTATAGGCTTAGAATTCTCACAATTTAGTAGACTAGGTTGTGCTAGCTATAATGTCAATCCGGTTGGATTTGCCTTACTAAGAGCATTTTTTATATTTTAAAAGTAAATATATTAAGATTTAAGATTTTTCAAAAAATATCAGTTGAAAATTTTTTGATAGGGCAAATATGGAGGGATATGATTAATTTTTCCTATTTGGCTCCCCACCACACTTAAGTTGAACATTGCCCTCAATGTGATAACTGATAATAGAGTTAAAATAGGGAAAATTAAGGGAAAACGGTACTTCCTGGGGCATAAGGAAATGTATAGCTGCGAGAGAGTTATTCTTGAGCATACTTCATATTTTTCATATCTTTAAGCTAAGGTACCTGCATAAAAGTAAACAAAAAACACACAAAAAAATATTTTTGTTTTTTTAGAAAATAAATAAAGGATATTAGCAGAAGAATGAAGGAGGGACTCCTCCACACTTAAGTGAAGCACAGGTTGCCTCTCGAGAAGTGCTTAACTTTTAAGAGAGTCTTTAGCTAGACTCGTACTTCGTGAGTCATTCTTTTGAGAAAAAAGGAGTTACTGCTTCCCTTGGGTTATTATCTTCTTTATGATATAGTTTAAGTCGATAGCCATTGACTATAAACGTCTTTCCATCTTTTCCACAAAGTTCAACATATCCGGATGGATATTGATGTTTCACTACATAAGGTCCTAACCATCGAGATCTGATTTTCGGTTGTTTAAATTTATACTTTGAGTGAAATAGCAGAACTTTGTTTCCTTGTTTAAATTCTTTTCTCATTCTTAGTTTTCTGTCGTGCCAGACTTTGGTTCTTGCCTTGTATAGACGAGAGTTTTCATAGGCTTGATGTCTAAGTTCATCTAACTCGTATAACTGAAACATTCTTTTCTCACCAATAGCGATGAGATATGGGTTGCAATTCTTCAGAGCCCAGTATGCACGGTGTTTAATTTCAAATGGTAAGTGGCAGTTTTTTCCATATATAAGTTTTGAAGGCAGTGCGAAAAGCCCACAGAGCGTCATCAAGTTTTCTTGACTAAATAGTAGGATTGTCTTTAATAGTTTTTTCAATAATTCTTTTAAGAGCTATGTTCGTGTTTTTAACTTGACCACTGGTTTGAGGATGATATGATGTGGAGAAACGGTGGTTAACTCCATATCTTTTCATTATTTTTTCCATTATTTTGTTGCAGAAGTGAGTTCCTCTGTCGCTGATTAGAGCTTTTGGCATTCCGAAACAGCAGAATAGTTTCTTTAGAAAAGTTATAACAACTCGGGCATCATTGGTTGGTAAAGTCTGAACTTCGACCCATTTAGATACGTAATCAACAGCTACAAGAATGTATTCAAACTTATATGATTTTGGGAAAGGTCCCATAAAGTCAATACCCCATATATCAAAAACTTTACATACTTGAATGTTGTTTAAGGGCATCTCATCACATTTCAATATATTTCCTGTCTTTTGTCATGCTTCGCATAGGCGAACTAGAGTATGAGCTTCTTTGATGATTGTCGGCTAGTAAAAACCTAAATCCAGGACCTTTTTAGCAGTTACGTTGGGTCCATAATGTCCACCGGTGGGTCCGTGGTGACATTGATCTAAAATGGTTCGAGTTTCTGGTCCGGATATACAGCGTCTGATCATACCGTCAGACATACTTTGAAAAGGTAAGGTTCTTCCCAAAAGTAATGTTTGAGGTCAGAGAAAAATTTGTTCTTTTGTTGATACGTCATCCCTTTTGGTATAATATCACCGACCAAGTAGTTTGTAAAGTCTGCGAACCAAGGTTCATCTTTAGTATTGATTTCCATAAGAGTTTCTCCAGGAAAGTTATCACCGACTTCATTGACATTGCCTGACTTGTCATTTTCAATTCGGGATAAGTGATCAGTAGCAACATTTTCTGTTCCTTTTCTATCCTTAATTTCTATGTCAAATTCTTGCAAGAGTAAGATCCATCAAATAAGGCATGGTTTAGCATCTTGTTTCTTGAATAAGTTCCTTAGAGCTGAATGATCGTGTGAACAATAGTTTTTGAGAGAATAAGATAGGATCTAAATTTGTCTAATGCAAAAACTACAGCCATAAGCTCTTTTTCGGTTACGGTGTATTTTTGTTGAGCTGGATTAAGGGTTTTGCTTGCGAAGTAGATCGGGTGAAAGTTTTTACTATCTTTTTGACCTAAAATGGCTCCTACTGCGAAATCACTAGCATCACACATAAGTTTAAACGAAAGATTCCAGTTTGGGCTTATGATTATAGGAGCACATGTGAGTTTCTCCTTTAATAATTCGAATGCTTTTTGACATTCATCATCGAATTCAAATGGAGTATCTTTTTTAAGCAGTTTAGTTATAGGTCGAGCTATTTTTGAGAAGTCTTTAATGAAACGTCGGTAAAAACCAGCATGTCCGAGAAAGCTTCTAACACCTTTGATGTTGGTAGGAGGTGAAAGTTTTAAGATTAAGTTGATTTTTGCTTTGTCGACGTCAAGTCCGGCGCTAGACACCTTGTGTCCAAGCACAATTCCTTCTTTGACCATGATGTGACATGTTTCCCAATTAAGGACAAGATGAGCATCTTTAAAATGTTAGAGCATTTTATCGAGGTTGTTTAGGCATGTGTCGAAAGAGTTTTTGAAGACAAAAAAATCGTCCATGAATATTTCGACTGATTCTTCGATCATATCGTGAAAGATTGCCAACATGCACCTTTAGAATATGGCGGGAGCATTACATAGACCAAAAGGCATTCACCTATAAGCGTATGTTTCGAAAGGAGATGTGAATGGTGTTTTCTCTTGATCATTAGGATCGATAGAAATTTGAAAATATCCAGAAAAACCATCGAGGAAATAGAAATATTTATTCCCTGCGAGTCTTTCTATCATTTGATCCATAAACGGCAAAGGGAAATGATCTTTTACGGTTGCTTCATTGAGTTTACGAAAATCGATGCATACTCGCTACCCGTAACGGTTCTTGTTGGGACAAGTTCATCATTTTCGTTTATGACAATTGTAATACCACCTTTCTTTGGCACACAGTGAATAGGACTAACCCAAGGACTATTGGCAATTAGATAAATAATACTGGTATCCAAGAGTTTCAAGATTTCTTTCTTAACAACTTCCTGCATATTTGGATTCAACCTTCTTTGTTTTTGGATAACAGGTTTCTTGTCATCCAGAAGTTGTATTTATGTTTGCAGAATAATGGGCAAATACCAGGAATGTATGTTGTTTTCTAGGCAAAAGCTTCCTTGTGTTTCTTAAGAACATATACAAGTTTGTTTTTCTTTTCTTTAGAAAGCTGAGATGATATGATAACAGGAAGAAAAGAGGGTTCTTCCAGGAATACATATTCCAGATTATCAAGAAGAGGTTTAAGTTCAAGATCCGTAGGAGGTTCTTCTAGGGATGTCTTGATTTTATAGTCTATGTTGATGGTGATTTTTTAGAATGGTGGGTCTTTGGTATCAGATTCAGAGTTTTCATCGACAGTCAATGCCATGAATTCATCGAATTCAGCAAATATTTCTTCTTCAAGAAGGGTTCCTTTGATGGAATGGAGAATTTTACTACCTTCGTCTAGAAGAGCATCGAAATCTTCTTCTAAGATTTCACCAATAACATCAATACTGAAACAGGTATCATGGTTCGAATAAGAGTGTTTCATCGCAGAATCGATATTGAAGATCATTCGTTCAGTTCCAACTCCAAGATTGAGTTGTTTTTGTTTAACTCAAATAACTGCATCAGCGGTGTGAAGAAATGGTCGTCCTAAGATGAGGGGAACTTTACTATCTTCTTCCATTTTAAGAATAACGAAATCAGCAGGAAAGGTGAATTTACCAACTTTAACGAGCATATTTTCAGCTATTCCAACAGGGTATCGGAATGATCTGTCGGCTAATCTCAAGCTTATTTTGGTAGGTTTAAGAGTTTCGAGAGAGAGTTTGGCATATAAAGAATATGACATAAGGTTAATGCTAGCACCTAGGTCGGCTAAAGCATTACAGGAAAAAGTTTTGTTGAAATTACATAGAATAAGGAAACTTCTGGGATCTCCGAGTTTTGGTAGAACTTTATTTTGGATCATTGATGAGCTTTCATCGCTTAAGAAAGCGGCAGAAATTTGTTCATTTTATGCTTGTTGCTGATTAGTTCCTTGAGAAATTTTCCATAGTTAGGCATTCAGGCTAAGACATCGATAAGAGGTACATTGATTTAGACGGCGTGGATCATGTCGAGGAATTTTCCGTATTGGGCTTCCATTTTCTCTTTCCTTAGACGTTGAGGATACGGGATTTTTGGTTTGTATGGTTTGGGTGACGGAGTTTCTTTAACTGGTTTTGGGTTTTGTGTTTTTGGTTGTGGTGTTAGTTCATTGTATTCATCATCACTATCGAAGTTGATAGGGGTTTCAGAATTGTCTTGTTGATTACTTGGGTTAACTGGTGAGTTACAGGATTTACCACTTCTTGTGAATACGAAATTCACATGCTCATTGTGAGATTACGGTGGTTGATAGGCTTTGGAATTATCCCCTTTTGGATTTGGTTGAGTGTTACTTGGAAGAGATCCAGAATGTCGACTAGATAGCTTGTCAGCGAGTCTATCGAACTTAGTTTCAAGGTTTTGGATTGAAGCTTGATGATTTTTGGATATGGTTTCGAGTTGGGTTTTGAGATCCATGAACGTTTCTTTGACAAAAACGTTTATTGATTGTTGAGATTTCATGAAATTGTTAAATTGTTTCTGAAGGTCATACGGTTTGTCATCGGTATTGGATCGGTAGTTGTCTCAATTGTAATCATTTCGTCCGCTTGAATACCAATTATCGCGATTCGAGTCTCGGTCGCGGTGATCATTGTAAAAACGAGTCTTACAGAAGGTTTGCATGAATTTGGCTTCTTTTTCTCGGGACATAGGTATGTCATCTTCATCAAGATCGGGTTTTGTTTTTTTAGCATTCGATTGGAGTTCTTTATACTGAGCGTCCATTATCAGGGTCATGGCATCCATTCGGGCCATAATTTTGTCAATATCAGAATTACTGCTACCTTCATCGGTGAAAGCAACGATTTTTTTAAGAGATGATTTGGTTTTTTAATTTTTAGCCCAATCGAGCTTGAGTAAGACTTTATCTTCGAGAAGCTGATAAGCTTGATTTGGTGTTTTATAGAGGAAAATACCATCAGTTGCGGCACTCAGAACTTCTTGGGTTATTTCGCTGAGACCATGATAGAAGATTTTTATAATGTCGCCTTTGGACAGATTGTGACGATGGCAGTTTTAGAGCATTTTCTTCATACAAAGCCAAGCATCGGTTAGAGATTCATTGTCATGTTGAGAAAAAGCTTGGATTTCTTCGAGGAGTCGGTCGAAAAGAGCTGGGGGAAAGAATCGGCTAATGAAAGCAGTTCAAAGTTCATCCCATATTTCGATAGTTCCTTTGTTGAGTTCGTCCAGCCATGTTTTGCTTCTCCAGTTAGTGATAGGGGAAACATCATCAGGCGGACGGCTTCATCTTCGGTATATCTGTATTTAAACATATCGCAGATTCCAAGGAATTCATGAATGTGTTTATGAGGATCGGTTTTGGTTCTACTATCAAATTGGTTTCCTTTGACAAGAGTCAAGTGGTTACCTTTAATAGTAAATTCGTTTGCGGTTTTGGGAATAGTGATTGCGGAACCAGGAGTCGGAGCGACAACATGGTCGGCAGCCCACATTGGTTCATCATCCATTGGATCGTAATTTCAAAGAATCTCAAGGAAGTGACGGAAGTAATTGATGTTAAGAACTGGCGGGTAGACAATTCTTGGTTTTGTGATGGATTATTTCTTTGATCGTATGGAACTCTTCTGTTTTGTTGATGAAGTTGAAGATTCAGAGTACGTTTAGGTTCGGGAAAGGTTCAACAAGTTCATAATTGGAAGCACGTGTATGCATCCAAGAGAGAAATTGTTTGGGGTCAGTTTGCCAGAAAACTGTACGCGATTTTTGAAGAAGAAGGGGAGTTAAAGTAATTTTTCAGGGTTGACTACAGAACAGCTTAAAAATCCCTGGCAACGGCGCCAAAAACTTTGATGTGTTTCAAAAGCTTTAAATTTATAATGACTGAAAATACCAATTTTATTATAGGGAAACACACGGGTAAAAGTATAACCCACGTATGTAGTATAATATTTTTGGTAAGACCAAGTCGTCCACAGGGATTTGAGTAGTGTTTAGATAATCAGAAAGAAAATAAACTTTAACTTGAAAATAACTTTTTGTTTTACCAATGATAATAAAGACGACTACTCGGATAGTTGAAAATAATTTATAAGTATTGGAAATGATTAGACCTCGGAGGTGGAACCTTAATTTATAAAAAGGATTTCTCGTCAGAAAACATTTTCACAAATTAACTTAATTAACTCAAGACTTATATTTAGCTAACTAGACCAGATGTGTCACTCAAATAATCCAGTTACTAGTATATCAAAGCTTATTTGTTTATCAATTTACGAAAGTGGATTTCTCGACACAAACGATAAAGATCATAGACAAATCTTTAAAACCACATAAATCATAACGGGTCTCTCGACCTATACCGATATGGTTATATAATTTAAGTTGATAAGCAAAGATGGACAAGATAAGATATAATAGGATTTCAACATAAGCTTGAGATTAAAAGGATCACGATCATACCAAATGCTTATTCATTATCATAACATCACCGAGTAGTCATGAGAGATTTAGCCTCTCATGGCTAAAGTTTTCATAACAAAAGTAGATTTAACATAGACTTCCATTATTTCAATAACTAAGTTGATAACCGTCTTCGTTCTTGATCGTTAGATCTTTATTCTTCAAAGGGAGTAGTGTTTTTGGTGTTTATATTGATGATGGATGAGAGTATGTGTGTGGGATATGATTTGTAGAATGAGAGGGAATGATTTGAGAGTGAAAATTCGTCCTCTATTTATAGGCTGATTTTGGGTGAAAAGTGCGGCGCACACAAAAGTTTGTGCGGCGAACATGGTGATTAAATGCACTAGCATTAAATGTTAATTGAGAAAGTGTGGCGCACAAGAGAATATGTGCGGCGTACTTAGGGTGTAAATGCAGTAGCATTAAAGTCTTCATAAATGCTTCATATCAGATGGGAAGTGCGGCGCATACAAAAGAATGTGCGGCGTACTTGTTGAGTTAATGCAATGTTGACTGTCTTTGACTTAAAGGTAAGTGCGGCGCACAAAAGGCAAGTGCGGCGTACTTTTGGCACATAGAGCTTGATTGTTGATCTTTTCTTGAATGATGCGTTCTTTAACGTGTAAGTATTTGATTTTGTTGCACCTAACCTCGGGATGTCTTCTAGTGAACCTGCAAGCAATTTTAGGCTATTAAGTATCGAAAGTTCATGAGAAATGATAAAATATACACAAATAACGCCATAGAAAACATGTATAATTTGGGTGTTATCAAGCAGCATAAACTTTTTCATTCACTTTCTTGATTTTTCTTCAAAGATTGTTGAGTTATGATTGTATGGCTGCTAATCCGTCAGAATTTTCAGTATTTCTGGTCCTTGATGTTCCATTGTGCCATTTTTGAGAGTATTCAGCCATTTCTTGGATGGCTACCTTAGCATCAGCAGCAGTCTTTGATGGTATGTCACCTCTTGAATCAAGAATTTGTCTAGTTGGAACATCCAATCCATTATATAAAAGACCACCTCATGCATCTCTATTAAATAGTGTTGAAGACACTTCATCAAGAGTTCTTTAAATCGCTCCCAAGCTTGATAGAGGTTTTCATCTGGCTCTTTCTGAAAGTTTTTGATCTCCTTCATTTTCTTTGTAATACGAGCGGGTGGGCAATATTTGCTTAGAAACTTTGTATTTAAATCTTCCCAAGTTGTAATCGAACCAGATGGTTTGTTTCTTAGCTAGTGACTTGCGGCTCTAGTTAAGGACATAGGGAAGGCTCTAAGCATCACTTGGTCTATAGTTATGTTAGGGATGTGGAATAAATCCACAATCTCAAGAACTTTCTCAATATGTCCGTTCACATCTTTATGATCCGAACCGATAAAGGTGTTATCACGTAGTTCCTTGAGAAATTGGCCTTTCAATTCAAAACTATCCATGTCCTTGATCTTAGGCCTAGCAATTCCTGATCCATAGTCAGCTCGAGTTTTGCTCATGTATTGTTCCATAGTTTCCGCCATTTTTTCCGCAACCTCTTCCTCCGAGTATTCTTCTTGGTCAAAAAATAGATCGAAATGAGGTGATCTTGATTCGTCAAGACTTTGTGTCTTTAAGTGCTTCCTAGATGATAGAAATTCTCGTTCTGGATCATTAAAAGGTGTAAATAGTTCCTTAGTTGAACTTCTTGTCATGCACTACTTGAAACAAGGGATAAACAATCAGTATAATGGGCTCAGGTGAAAGAAAACACAAATATACGAAAATTAAATGCGAAAAATTAGATATGTTACTGTATTAGATAGTCAATACGCCATATTCAATCGAACTGAATACGCCGTATTAATCTTTTTGAATGAATACGATGTATTGGATAGAAAGTTGGATACGCCGTATCCAATGGAAGTGGATACGCCGTATCGGTTTATCGACCATAACAGTGTATTATGAAAAATAATTAAATAACGCAAATAATTAAACACACAAATATACAAGCAAATATAAAGAATATACAGAATTATACACTATCTAAATTACACTAATCCTAAGGGTTAGATCTAATCTAATCTAAAAATCAAAATATCAAATAAAAATTAAGATTAATTCTCACTCCCCGGCAACGGCGCCAAAAACTTGATGTGTCGTTGTGTGGTGTTAAATTATGATTCAAGTTTTAAATTTATATTTTGCCGACTTAACCAAAAACAACACTTTAACGGGCAGTGTACCCGGTCGGTGAGAGTTTCGTGGTAAGTAGGGTGTCGATCACTAAGAGCGAGGAACACTTCAATTTATTAATACTTTGGTTTTTCTAATCTAAGTTAGTCTAATCTAGCTAAACCTATGCTAAACCTATGTTAATCCTAAATCTAATGGCACGGGTTTGGTGGTGACTAAAACCAATTCAAGACACAAAAACACATGCAAGTAAATTAACAGAAGATAAAAAAGCAGTCTAGCCAAATACAGGAAAACTGTATTAACCATTATTAATCCATTCAGAACGTTGGTTTGTTTATTAGTGCAATGATTACTTATCTAGAGGCGGCATATCATTCTTAAGACTTAGGAATTACTTCTTCGTAAGACCTAGACACGTAGAATTCTGTCACAATTAAACGCATCCGCATAAAGCATTCGTATTTGCTTATTATAATCTATCTTAGGGATTAAGGCAATGGTAATCTTGTAAACCCTAGCTCATATAGACTTTACCCACTTACTGTTTAACGGCTCTTTATATACTAGTAGTCCACTGTCCGAGTTTTTACCAATTAATCGAGAACGTGCTTGTTGAAACCAAGGTCACCTTATGGTCCAACTAAGCTCACAATCTAAGGGCAAAGATAGGTTAATATTTTTGATCCTATGATTCTAGATACATAAATTGCAATATTGAGAGCTTTCTTGGACTCTTAGCCTACGCCCAAACAACACCGAAGTTGCAGCGCATTAAATATGTAGGACTAGACTCAGTTGAATAATAGGTCGCATACTTAAGCACATAAACAAGTATGATGATAAACATAAACAAGCAATTCAACGATAAATTAAGAAATCGAGATAAACAAACCAAACATTAAGATCTTCATAATAGTGGCTAATACCCAAAGGTATTAGCCTTTAAACGTCATAATTAATACAAAAGTAATGATTTAGCCAAGGTAAACTAACCGAGTTAACGAATGATACCAAAAACTGAACGATTACAAGAGTATAGGAAATTACACGTTGTCTCCTATTGAATTAATAACGTTGCTCGACCTCTTCTACTCTTTTTCTCCTTTGAAAATCGACTTTTGTGGTTTAGGTATCGAAAATATGATTTAGCACACATAAAACTCGTTTTTGAGTTTTCTATTTATAGGGTCTGGAATATGGTCGATACGGCGTATCCAAAGTCTTGGATACGGCGTATTGAGGGTTTCTTAGAGTAGGGACCACGTTTGATATCTTCCAGAATATTCACCTTCTATAACTTGAATACAACGTATTTGTCTTCCTTGGATACGACATATTTATCTTGTTTCCTTCGTGGTCTTTGGTGAGTGCAGGAACATATACGCCGTATCTTCCTTGATGGATACGGCGTATTGATTGTTAGAATAGTAATCTTCA
>BQNB010095269.1:0-21502 GCA_026074375.1 Tanacetum coccineum
TCCTTCTTAAGCAATTCTAAGATTTGATTAAGGTGTTCTTTATGTTCTTTCTTGTTCTTCGAATATATCAGAATATCGTCAATGAAGACAATAACGAATTTATCCAAATATGAATGCGGCAGGTGCGTTGGTCAAACCAAACGGCATAACTTGAAATTCGTAATGGCCGTAACGAGTTCTGAAGGCAGTCTTTGGAATGTCTTCTTCTCGAACCCTCAATTGGTGATAACCTAACCTTAGGTCGATTTTCGAGTAGACACTCGACCCTTAAAGCTGATCAAATAAATCATCAATTCTTGGGAGCGGATAACGGTTCTTCACCGTTAGTTTATTTAATTCCCGGTAATCAATGCACATCCGGAATGATCCGTCTTTCTTCTTGACAAACAAGACCGGAGCTCCCCAAGGTGAGGAACTGGGTCTTATAAAGCCTTTATCGGACAGCTCTTTCAGTTGCTCAGATAACTCTTTTATCTCGGAAGGCGCCAATCGATAAGGTGCCCGTGCTACAGGTGCAGCACCAGGTACCAAATCAATTTGAAACTCCACTTGTCGAGTCGGAGGAAGACCCGGCAAGTCCTCAGGAAATACTTCCGGAAAGTCTTGAACAATTGATACGTCCTCAAGTCGCTTCTTTTCCGACTTGTCTTCAATCTCCTTTGTAGTAACATGTGCCAAAAAGACATGAGATCCTTTTAGCAGATACTTTTGAACCTTGGTACACGAGATGACGTTTAGGCGCGTCCTGTGTCCTTCACTACATCCGTCACTGCGAACGATTAGGATTTCGCTCCCGGAGGGGATACGAACAATCTTCTTAGCACAGTCGATAACGGCACTGTAATTTGACAACCAGTCCATGCCAATTATGACGTCGAAACTACCCATCTCTACCGGCATTAGGTTGATGTTGAACGGACGTTTTTAGTAAATTCTCTATTGGCGAGCAAATTCGATAGCGAAATTGTCCTAGGGCGACTAGTAATGTGTCTTGGCTTCTCGGCTTAGGATTTGGTATAAGATGATGCCAACTTTATAGTAAGACGGAGTGAAGGTCTGCTTAGTTGATAGGGTTACTAATTCGATTTCTAGAAGTAAACGCGTTCTATGAATACGCACACAAAACATGATATAAGTAGAAAATTGTTTCCTTAACAAGAGGTTTTTATAGTGACTACTCTCAGCACGGCATGGTACCTTCCTGAATTATACATAGTTGATCAGGCCATGTATAATTGAGGACTAACGATGCATTGCTCATTTTCGTCAAAATAGCGTTATAATTTCATGATATTTGTGAGAGTAGTTTGTAAGAGTAAATAAGGAACCTAAGTTAATATTGACGAAATTCTCATAATACGATAATTTGATAGATAATTTAAAATCATTCGTACAACTGAAATTTAAGGGAAATACAATGAGAATTCCTAAG
This sequence comes from Tanacetum coccineum, assembly GCA_026074375.1. Lineage (NCBI taxonomy): Eukaryota > Viridiplantae > Streptophyta > Magnoliopsida > Asterales > Asteraceae > Tanacetum > Tanacetum coccineum. The sequence continues at coordinate 1,433 of BQNB010095269.1, forward strand.
GAGATAAATTCTAAGATAGTTTCAACTTAGGATTTATTAGGCAAAGCGAGACAACTTTCTCTTTTAAGCTTTGATCTCATCTTTAGTGTTGTTAGGGTCTTGATCGGTTTCCTCTCCTCTTAAGGTATGCACCACTCCATGTGCTCCAGTAACTACCGACCGATTTGGTTTTTATGACTTTGGTTCATTTCGCTCTGGGCAATCCCTCTTGTAGTGCCCTTGTTTCCCACATTCATTAGCAAATTTTATCCTTCTGACTTGTCCTTGTGCTCCTCTTTGGTTGTTAGCAGTATTGTCTATTTTGAAGGTCTCCTATAGTTACGGACCATTTGGCCTCACACTATGTTGCACCTCGCCGCCGCGCCACTCTCGCGCGCCGCCGAGGACATGGCCATCATGATATAGTTGCTTTTTAGGACACAACGGCTTGACCCCGTCGTAATATTTCTTCTCCTTGTGCCTCTTGCAGCGTATGCTTTACCGCTATCATGCATCTTGTTTGGTGTTGTGTGTGTGTGTGTATGATTGTTCTTGGAAAGTGGTTATTCAACTTCTTTTGTTCTTGAGCCTGGCGTTAGGTAAAGGAGTGCTGATATTTTAATCCACACGTTTCTGAAAATTCACTATTGGACACTTACTCTTGAAGTGTCTCAGAAGTCCACACTTATAACAGGTTGTGAGTTCGTTTGTTTCTTGCAGCAGTAGGATTCCTACACTACCGGGTCATGTGGCAACCTCTTCTTGTAATTTCGCCCTTTAGAGTTTACATTGCCCATTGTGCGTTACCTCCCCAACCTTATCTTGTTGTTAGCATTCTCTGCTTCACTTGCATTCTTGTTGTTCGGTTCTGGATTATTGACTTTACAGGCAAATGTTGGTTTATCGCCTCATAAATGCAATAGCTCCGATCGTATTTGCCTCCGCTGGGCTTCAACCCGCTCTATTCTCTCAACACTCATCCCTTGATTAACAGTTGTCATTGTTTCCTGAAAATCACAGGGAACAAAATCTATATGAAGTTTCATTCAAGGGAGACCACGTTATGCATAGATATAAGATAACAGCAACCATGGCATAAAATATGATCCTTATCGTACGTCAGCTGCATCATAACAAAATCAATGTAAGTTATTACTTAATACATCGTTTTACATGAGTAAAGGTACAGCGTCTTTTTAGTAACCACTACCAACCGGTTGTACTAAAGTTTAGTGGAATGACAATAATGAGCTCACAATGACAAACTATTTGTCTATGGCCAGGGTTTGCCTCTCATGATTTCTAGATGCTAGCCTCTTATGTTATCTTTAAGTGGACTTCTTAATAATTCCTTGGTGATGATAAAGGTAGTGCAGCAGCAACTCAGTAATGCATGCCTCAGTAGATGGTGATTGTGGCAGTATGGCGTTTTAAATAGACATTTCCGTGTTATTGAACGGGATGTAGTTAAAAAGATAAGTTGATATGGTGTGAAGAGGTGGAAGATTGTAGGAGAATGACTTATCAGGTCTCAAATGCTCTTATTCTCAGCTTTGATGGGATATGGATCATCTGTATGGTACAGCAGTATGGGTTTCGAATAGCCAGATAAGCTAGGCTGCTCCTCTTTAACATCTCGTCTCCTCATCTTCTCAACTCATCTTAATCAGATGATCTCAATTATCATAATTATATCATCCGTCAGGGCAGGGTTCATGGTCAGCAGGATATTCCTTTGGGTCTCCTTATCTTTCGATCGGAGTCGAGCAATGTAGCCTGGTGATAGGGCTTTGTAGGTGAGGCATCAGTAGTTAGAGGTTGATCCTTATCGGTTCCTCTAGCTACCACTCAAAAGCTCACTGTAATCTCTTATGGCTCAGATTTAATATAGAGAACGTATAGGTATAGTCTTGATGAAACATAACTCGATTTGCAACGAGGCAACACTTACTTAAATATATTTATTATATATATGGTGGTATGTTAAATATGAATAGGCACTACTCTTGGCATTAAATGATATGATGGTTAAGGTTCATCATATTCGATAGCTTAAAGTTTAGGTAGAGCTTAGGACCTCACGAGTTTATCGTACTACCTTGCCTAAAGAAATTTGTCCCCTATTTATATTATATAAACTCTTATATTAATAATTGCTGTGTTGCGACGATAAGACTGCAATCTTCTGTGGGATATTATACAAATATACGCCTCATAGTAATTTATGTTCTTAAATATAACAGTTTATCAATTATGATATGCATATCCTGTCACACTAATGCAAATCAACTAGTGTGTCATGTAGCATCTAATAAGCTAACTAATGCCAAACTACTCAGTGTGTGTCCCATATAAAACCCTTTTAATGAGGGCAATGTTTGAAAATGGTTTTAGTCGTGCAAAAAACATTTTGGACAAGGTTTTTTCATTATTTAACCTTGGCTTCTGGATACAATCAGTAACACCCCCAAATTGTGGTCGCAGCGGTTTAAGGGTCTGGGGGGGCAGTGTTAATTCATGATCAATATCATTAGATACATAAGAACGACCACAAAAGTCATTTAAAATGATTACATTGGATTTAATCGAAAGACACTTAATACAAAAGCATTATAGCTTTATTGTTCATTGTTGATATTTCAAATGTTGACAATACTTTTCCCAAAATATGATGCCCCTAATCTTTAAGCGTGCAATCCAAATATAACCCTATGCATACTCTGCTCCCATGCCTTTTTGATCTCCTGAAAACATTGCTTAATAAACAGGTCATCAAAATTGTTGGTGAAGTCATGGTTTTGATAAATCTATATATGCAGGGACACGCAAGATCTTTTTAGTGATAAGGCAAAACATTTGCTGATCTCACACAAAACTATATTACAATTTACACTAAGCATCATGACACTGAAGCTCGACTGATCTTTCTTGCAATTTAATATATATTGCAATTTCTGCCCTGATTAGATGTTCAAAAAATATAAATACCCTGAAAACATCCTAAATTCGTATGCTTATTACGTGCGTTCTCGTGTTACCTAGGTAGTCACCCGACGGGGAGGGTCGTTTTCCCGAATTAGATCTATTAAATAACATTCCCGCGCTCACATTAATGTAATTCCCAACTACATCTATGAATTGACAGTTTTGATAATGGGTCTTAAACTTGGGTTTATCGCTACTTAGACAAACATGTAAATCAATAATTGGTGGTCCAATTTATAAAACAAAGCATGTTTCCACCCCATAATTATCAAATCATGAAATCGATTCCCTCTCTGCCCCCTCCCCCCCCCGCCGCGCGACCTCATGAATCACCTTGAGTTTTGATAATCCAATATCGCAGATAAAAGAGTCACGTAAAAATCGAATGCAACTAAATTTTTATTGTTTTTTTTTTTCCGGGTGTGTGGTCGTATTAAGTACCGATTTCTTGAATATATTTCTTATAGTTGTTGTGCATCGTACTATTCGTTCGGGCTATATAATTTAAGAGGGTCATGACATGACGTTCGAGGAGTTTGGACACTTTAAATCGTAAATCCAACAACTCGTCGATAGCCATCCCACACGAAGATGGCCTAATTATGAAAATCCCTAGTAAATATTGTACTTTTGAGTATACCACATATAATTCTATTATGTTCAAATCACCAACTAATGGTTGTTGGTAAAAATTACGTTTAATAAGTATAAATGTTTATAATTATCGTTTTAGTAAAACTAGCAGAACTTTTGCGTTATTACGCCCGATTTTTACGTTTCTTATGCACCATTCTTTTCGTATTAGGGACGAGTTTATCATAATTGATATTTCTTCATATTTGCACCCATCTGGTGAACAGTATTTTACTGTTCACATCCGACGTTGAGTTTTATTGTAAAATCGTTTTTGTTGTCGTTAAATCCGTAAATGTCGTATTTTTTTCGTTTATAGATAGTTTTGTAAAAGATTCTTTTCGAGGACGTCTCTCCCTCTCCGTCTATTGAAAGTTATTTAACGCGAGCGTATGAGGTTTAATAAAATGTATCTTCTGTCTCATGAATTAGTAACTTGTATAAATATAGTTTTATCAAAAGTATTTAATTGTCCGTACAAACTCGCGAAATTCATTAACTCATTTCGTTATAAATTGAAAAAATTCAGATTCTTTATCATGTTAGAATCCTATAATATGTATTATTTGTTAAAAATATCAATACTTGCTGTTTATAATTTTTATAAAAATGTTTTTATAAAAATTTATTTACGACTCCGTTTATTAACGTATAACTTGTTTTTAACGTAACTTTTTCGTTATTAATCCGTTTAACAAGTTTCTTACTTTTTCGGAATCGTCATGAAATGTATTATCTTATAAAAATATAAAATCCCCTGTTTGAAATTCGAAAACCTACTGTTCCTTATAAGGATATTTTATATAATTTATTTTTATAATATGTTTTATCTACTTTTGCCACTCCTCCACTCACAAATTTTCCACTAGTCTTTTATAATTATATATATATATGTTATACATATTAATAATGTCCATAAGTTCATATTTGTCCAAGATCATAAGATCACAAGTTATTAAATCTTTACATGGAAATCATAACTTTCTTAAATTAACTTTTAATTAACAAGTTAATACATGAACTTATTTATGCCTAAGGCCGAGATTGTACTAGACTTATATTCCTTTATTTCATGATATTACTAACATTAGGTATGGTGAGAAAGTGCACAACTATAATCACATGAAAAATATATTTTTTCAGTTCAAAAGTATTCCTATGGTGATTTCACTACTTTAGCACTTCATATACATAAAAACTCTAAACTAAAAGCATAAAGGTTTAAAAATAGACCTTATGATGTATGATGGTGCCTGAGAAACAAAATGATAAACCCGTGTTTTAGCCTTAAATCCAAGCTTGCACTTAAGAAACCCTTAGTTTTCATCACGAAAACCCTAATCTTGCCTGTTCTTGATTATTACTTGAAAATTAATCTCAATCAAGCTTTCCAAAATACTTTGAGGTATCTTAGATATGTTATATAAGAGTGTGTAAATGTGGTAGCAAAGTTTGTATGGTTGGGTCTTTGTGGTGATTTATTGCCGAAGCAATATAGAGAGAAAAAGGGAAGAAAATTTTGATTTTTATCAAGTGTTTAAGCATGTATGTGATCTCTTACTAGATATACATGCATATATATGGCAAGACTTAGTCAAGGAGACATGGTATGGTCTAAGGGATGGTCTAGGTCATGGTCTAAGTCAAAGGGACAAGGGCAGACATGGCTAGAATTATGTGTGAGAATGTGTGGTGTGATTAAAGATGATAGTGATGTACATTGACCAACTTGGAAATTTTTTATTTCTTAGTATCTCTTGCCTAATTTCGGCATTAAGACTTGTTATAAGTGAGAGTCACCGAGCGAGGGCAGCATAGAGAGTTAGCGAGCGGCTCCCCCCAGTGGACTGGAAGGAGCAGGATTAGGAGTCAGAGAGCGGAAGGTTTGACTATATGAGATGGCGATCTGCTGGGAGAGTGGGTTAGCGATGAAGGTTAGTATTTTGTTATTTTGTGTATTGGGTATAAAGTGGGTATTTGTGAAGCGTTAGAAAAGTTTGGTGGTTCGGGGAGTGCCTAATCGTTATATTTTATGCGAAACGTAAACAACTTTACGTTTCCGATAAAAACTAAAAATGAACTAAGTTAATAATTATTCTCAAAATAATTATATATAACCTTGTTTGATGTAAAACATTTTAATGATTGATGCCGTTTTACATTGAACGGATAATTGTAGCTTATCGCGATTTAGCAGTTAACATTTATGATTTAAGAACATGCCGTTCAATTCAAAAGGTACCATTGTGGGATTTATCGAGTAGTACAATGACTTGAAAAACTAAGGGTTTATACTTATCCTATGAAAGCGAATTTCTTCTTTACATCATTCGGGCATGATGCGTACTTTTGCAAAATTTCATGCCGTAGCACAACGTCTTTTGTCATTATCATCATCGTCAATGTGGATAAAACATGAATATTTCGCGCTCGATACAACTTCCATCAAAAAAAAGGTATATCGATCATATGTTTTGGCATGACTTTCCCTTTATCCCTTGTCCCTTAATTTATTGAATAATAAAGCTTTTAGACATTATGTTAATGGAAAAGGAAGGGAGAGTTTAGGTCAGCGATAAATTTATTTTTACCCGATTACTCAAGAAACTGTTCATCATATTAAGAGTCTGTTTAATAATAAGTTGGCTCAAGTCAAACATACTCGATCCTTTTAGTCTCTAGAGGTGTTTACAAATCTATTTAAATTCTATGTAAGTACCTTTAGTTTGGGTCGAATGAATTCAATCACCCCTCTTCCTATAAAGCTTTGCTTTCGAATCACGACTTTTTATCACTAAAACCCTTTTTATTATGCTAGAGTGGCAGGCTTATACTTTTAAAAAAACAAGTTTGTCATCCTCGACCCTTATAAAGTAATCTTCCTTTTGAAGGACATCAATTTTGGAATGGCCAGTTGACAAGAATGGGCGTCCGAGGATTAAGGAACATCAGTACTTCAGAAGGTATGTCCAGGATGGTAATGTCTTTTAAGGAAAATATAGTTTTTCTTGTCTATCCTTACTAGACATTTTCGGCAATACCCCTTGGTTGTTTTATTGTTCAGTCAAGCTTAGGTCGTGCGTCAAACTTGTGTGAGATAAAATTCATAGACCAAGGTTGGTGTGTAGGTAGATAAATGGCATAACTCACCACTTGCTACTAGGTCAACAATGTGGCTTTTATCAAACGATATACATGAAATAAAACATCGGTTAAGTATTTAAGCATCCAGGCGTTTTTTTCTTCTTAGGCAGGTCCATGTGATCATATGCATCCAGAGAATCTTCACATCTTGTGCCTTATCTCATTATTCAAAGCCGAAGTTTTGAATTGGTCTTGGGATAAGGGATAGGTTTGTGAATTAAGCTCATGTGTTGTAGTTGCCCGATACGGAGTATGAACCACATAAAAAAATTTAATCCGGGATACGGATTTCGCTTTATTGGGGAGACTGGGTGGAAAGTTGTTAATTTTATTTTCCACCCCACCCCCCATCCCCCACTCTACCACCAAACTTTTTTCGTTTGATTTAAATTCAGATAAATTCGCTTTAGTGGTTGAGATCGGATTATTACCTTGTATCGAGGGTTTATCATCCGTAGAGTGGGACTCCGCTCGCGCGCACAACCTTTTTTGCAAGACCTTGATTCATCTGTCTGATTTGTATTTCCAAGGTTATTAATTGAAGCTCCTTGAATTTCTTATTAATACATCGTTTAGAAGCTCGGGATACCTTGTTATTGTACGGTTTTCTTTATGCCTTTTAAGCTGATTATGCCATAATTTGGTCAGTAATTCTTCCAGGCTTGGTCTTCGATCAGGATATAAAGAGTTTCCATTGTTTCGTTGGTTTTTTTGATCCTGGCCCCTTGTGCTCTATTTTGTCCTCCAGGTTAATAAGGGTGCAACGATATGTGTATAGTAAGCCTCTCTAAAGTTTTTCCTTCTTTCTTTTTGTGGACACCCCTTTGTATAGTGTGGTCTCCCTAGGCATAGTTCACATTCGACCTGAGCACGCTTACATTTCTCATTCATTTTTCTTTATTTATCATTCGGGGGGGAAAGATTGTTGGTTTGCTTGGATAGCAGCAAGCCCGTTAGAAGTTTCAGTACTTCTGGTCCTTGAAGATGCTCCATTGTGCCATTTCTAGGAGTATTTAGCCATTTTTTGGATGGCTATTTTAGCATCAGCAACAGTTTTAGATGGTATGACACCCTTCGAGTCTAGAATTTATCAAGTCGAAACATCGAACCCATTGTAAAACATGTTGACCTTCACTGCCATATCGTCAAATAATGTTGAGGACACTTCATCAGCAATTCCTTTATTAAAATCTTTCAATGCACCGGGAAAAATGGCTTTCATTCGGTCTTGGGGCGTTGGGGGTTTGGAAGTTGTTGATTTCCTCCATTTTCTTTGCGATACGGGCAGGTGGACAGTATTTGTTCAGAACTTAGTTTGAGACCTCCCTGGTTGTATTGATACTGATGGCTGTGTTTCTTAGGCAGCTGCTGGTGGGCTCCCAGTAAGGATACAGGACGTCTAAGAGCAGATTTGATCTTGAGTTAGTTTTGGGATATGAAAATAAGTCAACAATCTCTAAACCTTTTATCGATGTGGCTCGTTTGATTTCGTGTTCTGAGCCATGAAAGTATTGTCTCCGAAGCTCCTTGAGAATTGCCCCTTTTATTTCAAAGTGGGTGTCAGTGGTTGATCGTTGGCCTAGTATTGCCGACCCGTAATCTCCTCCAGGTTTTGGTCATGTACTGCTCCAAATTGTTTCCGTAATTATTTTCTCTTACTTCTTCCTTGATTGTTCCTTGATGTCAAAAATGTATCGAAACTCTGGCCGAATTCGATTCTATGAGACTGGTGTATCGAAAACATCCTCCTTGGACGCGAAATTTTTGTTCCGGGTTTTCAAAGGGAGGAAGTTCTTTGTCGAAATCTTCTTGTCATGCGCTACCTAAAAACGAATGATAATTAAATATCAGTAGGATTTGTCTGATGAGGAGAAACCAAATGTAGAATCGAAAACAAATGGACTTTTGGTTTTCTTCTGTTATGTATCAGTCGCGACAAGATACGCAGTATTCAACTGTGGTGAGAATACGCAGTAGAGTTTACGGAATATCGTATTGTTGTTGAGAAACCAATTACGCCGTTTAGACTATATAACTCAGTACGTTGTCCCCCGCCCGCCCAGACCCTGCTCTCGCGTCTCCCCCCCTCTTGTTTGATAGTCGTATCCAATGGTGGATATGGCATATCAGGTGATCTGTCTGAATAGAATACTATTTTAAAAAACAATTAAATGCTGGGAATTTTATACAAAACAATTTTAATCATACAAGCGAATAAATACAAACAGAATTAAATAATTAGATTACACTAAATAATTTAATTATTGGTCTTGATTACTATAAGTATAAGGTCTTAATTGTTTCAACTCCCGGCAGGGTGCCAGAAATACTGTTGTGTGTCGTGTAGGGCTCATTGTAATGATTATCAAGTTTTTAAATTTATATTTTTATGCAGACAACCTAAAACAACACTTTAAACGTCAGTGTATCCGGTCAAGATGAGTTCGCGTATAAGTAGGGTGTCGAACACTAGAGTGGAACATTAATTCTATAATTTCTGATAGTCTATCTTACTGGTTAAACCTATGCTATATACGTGGTCTAATGATATGGGGGTTTTCTGAATGAGAGAATGGCACAAGTTTGGTGGAAACAAAATACAACTAATACACAATAAACAAAAAGAAAGAAAATCAGAGAATAAAAAAGCGGTTACATGCCAATTGATAAAAAAAACTGTAATTAGCCATATTAAATCCGGTTTTCAAATGCCTGTTTTTTTTGTTTGTTTTAAGTGCAATGATTTACTTATTCGAATGCGGCATATCATTCTTAAGACTTAGGCGGGTCATCATCCTAAGACCTAGACACAATTAATCTTGTCACGATTAACGCGTCAACATAAGCAATTCCTTTATTTTAATTATTAATCTTTCATAGGGGAAGAATCAAAGCTGTCAGTGATTCCTGTTAAAAACCATAGCCATGGGAATTTACCCTCTTATAGGTTTGATGGTGTTTTATATACTGGTATTAGGTCACTATTCAAATCTTTATTAGTTAATTAAGAGCATGATTGCTGAAACATAAACGGGTCACCTACCGGTCCAACTAAGCTCATAATTCAAAGACAAACGCATAATATTATTTGTGATCCTATAGAGTTTCCAGTAAATAAAACACGTATAGAGAGCTTTCCGGGGTGGTATCTAGCTACTTTTTCGTATACTAGACCAAATTGAAATGATAGGTCACATATTACAAACACAGAATAAACAAGTATGAGGTGAATAACCATATTTAAACAATCAACGATAAATTAAGAAATCTGATTTTAAAACAAACCAAAATTGCACTTTCATTTAATGTTGGCTAATTACCGAGGGTATTATCCCACAACCATTGTAATTATACAAGCGTAATCAAACATTGAAAATCGAACGATAAGAAAGTAAATTTAACGATGTTATTATTGGATTCGTGATCAATGCTTGACCTTGTTGGCTGATCTTCTATTCTAAAATTCATCTTTAATGAGTATGGTATAAAAGGAATATGATATTGCACACCAAAACTCATTTTTGAGTCTTCTATTTATAGTGTTTGAAAAAGAATCGATACGCCGTATCTGGCAAGGTTGATACGGCGTATTAGGTTGGATTCCTTGGAGTGCGCACTACGTTCATAATAAATCAGTGATATCATTCTAATTTACTTGATTTACTGTATCTTCGCAATTAGTTATCTTCATTGGATACGGCGTAAAGTAGACAGGAGGGGATTACGCAGAGAATGAGAGAGAGAGAGAGTTGGTGTTCATAGAGAGACGATAGAGACCCCCCCTCTCTACTTCTCGGGCTAAGTCAGAGAGATGATACGCGTATCTCTTTTGTTGGATACGGGTATTGGTAAGGTATCTGTTATATATTGAAATATCTTCGTTTTAGCTCCAATTTATGCGCCTTTTAGCTTGTCTTCACAAAACACTCCTGAATTACTGCATTTATCAACTTTAAAGCAATTAAGTACCAAATTATGCAATAATTATATAAAATTAGGCAAAACAGATGGGATAAATGATATACTAAAGTGACGTTAATTGATGTCATCAATTGTTTTATAAACCCTCGAGGGGGATACATGTTTGTTTTATAAATCGAGCACATATGATTTTATGGTATGCTGGACCTGATTATGAGAATGTTTCCGCATAAGTAGTCATTGTACCGCCCCCCCCAAGTCCGTATTTCACGAACCCTTAAAGATGATATATGTGAGGTGAACGCTTATGCTAATTAAATAGGTCTATGGTTTAGACAACCCGTCCGTGGTCTGATCCTTGTGATCACCCAGTCAAAATAAGGACAGTTTTTGTATTTAGATGAAGTAGTAGGTATTTGACAATAATACCGTGTTTCTGGGGAAAAATTGAAATATGAAGGATTAGGTATTGATTAATGTTCGGTGTCTGAGCTTATTGAGTGAATGTAAAAGAGATGTTATTACATTGTCTTTCTGTTTTTTTTTTTTTTGGCAATGTTTTCCCAAGAAATAATTTGTGTTTCAATGATTAATACTTATTTGATTGTTTTTAATCTCTATGAATTTCACACATAATTTTGTTGGCGTTCGCGCTAAAACATGTTTTTTATCCTAGGTAACCAAGGATGAAAGGCACGATGAGTCGGAGGTGTAAGGTCGCGAGTGATGTGATTTGGCGCTGAACGATACTTATGTGTTCCTTGTCTTTCAAAATAATATCTTAATGCGTTTTAAAACAATGTCTTTAATTTGAAACAATTGTCTTTCATTTGTTGTATGGTCGGTTGTTACGATTCCTGTGGGGGACCTTAAATGCATTTCTCTGATTAATATGGAAACACATGTTTGTATAACGTATCATTTGGGTCGTTTTCACTATTTTATCTTGGTTGTGTATTGGCTATTTAGTAACACCCATCCCTCCCGTAACTTTCACCAGACTGCGCAATCAAAAAATGGGGGTGTTATAGAGTGGTATCAAGGCCTAAGGTTATAGAGAGATCTAGTAGGAGTTTTATGAAACCTAAACACTATAACGCTTTCTTACACTCCGCCAGACTCCTCGTTGCCATTGGTACATATAGAAAGAAGAAGGAATGTTTATGCATGTTTTGTATGCTTAATTGTTATGTATGATATATTATGCAGTGTTGTATGCATAGATTGTTATGTGGTTATATAATAATTATTATTATATATGTTTGGAGTATATTTGAGATATATATTGAACGAGAATGCCTCAAATTGTAATTTTTTGTTTGTTACGCATTTATGCGAACTGTTATTTTGGATAATAGTATTCTTATTGAAACACTATTAAATAAATATTTAGTATTATATGATATTTTCTAGATTATCATGACAAACGTAATTCTACCCGATCATGTAGATGACTTACCCGATCCTGCTCTCGTTATTCCTGAGTCTGTTTTAGTGGATGAAGACGAGGACCCGGAAGAGGAAGAATTTGAGGAAGAAGAAGAACCTAAAGAAGAAGTATGGATATAGATGACGAGTGTGTGTGTGTGAGAATGAGCCGGAGTTGACGTTTCCTTATGAAGAGGTGGATCCTCTTAACCTACCGCCACCTGCTTCTGATTCAGAGCCTGAAGATGTGATTGAGGTTGAGGACACGGTTGAGCATGAGGATGAGACTGTTCCTGCTAGTATCCATGAGGTAGGTGAGTCATCTACTGCCACTTTCCACAGAGAGGACAATGATGGTATGTTGCCTGGTCTCATGAGGAGGGACATTAACTCTCTTTTTGGTCGGATGACTTCTCTTTCAAGACGACTGTGTGATCGCGAGACGGCGCATGCATTGGTCGAGAAGAAGAGAAAAAGCAAAGGATGGGTACTATGGTAAGCTGATTTTGGATTTGGGTAATGAAGTGCGATCTAGTGTGGAAGAAGGAATGGCTACAATGGAGAATCTAGTTAGAAAGCTTGGTAATGCTGAAGAAAGAGCTGAGTGTAAGAAGTTGAAGAAAGACCGAATAAGGCTATCGATGTTCCGGTTGAAGATGAGGAGAGTCCATCATCTGAGCCGCGGGGATCCTTTCGTGACTCTTAGTAGTTTAGTTTCATTAGTAATATCTTTATTGTGTAATCACTAAACTGAATCCTCGGTTAGTAGACTTGATGCTATTGGTTTGTAACGATTTGTTTCATTTTGATGACCACAATTGCAATTATGTATTAACTCTTTTGTGATGTACTAATGATATGTGTGTGTGTTATTGGATTATACTTGATGTTGTGTGACTGTGGTTGTGATTGATTTGTCTTTGTACCATGTTATGAGTATATCATGTTATGAATGCTTATCAAGTTGTTTTCTGTGTGACATGACAGAATCATGCCTCCAAAGTCTACACCTTTGACTCCAGCTTCCATTCGGCGAATGGTCAAAGAAAGTGTCGATGCCGCTATCACTACTGAGCAGACGAATGCTGGGAATAATGCTAGAGGATCTAGATAAGCTAGGGGTCAAGCTACCACACCTGTTGTTCGAGAATTGCACTTTCTCGCCGCACTCGCGCCTCTCGCACCTGTGCAAGTGTAACCAGTGATAATTTACATGGTATCGAAGGAGCTGTTGAGCTTAGGAGATGGTTTAAGAAAACGGAAATGACTTTTGGGACAAGCGAGTGTGCGGAAGATAAGAAAGTTAAGTTTGCTGCTGCTACACTGCGAGGACCTGCACTGACTTGGTGGAAATCTAAAGTCGCAATTTTGGGACTAGATGTTGCTAACCAAATGGGGTGGACTGAGATGAAGAAATTGATGACAGCAGAGTTTTGTCCTGCTGAAGAACTGAAAAGAATAGAAAATGAGTTGTGGAACCTAAAGGTCAAGGAGTATAACATGGTGGCTTTTATAGTCAAAGATTTAAGAGTTGCTTGATGTGGTCCAGGATGGTTGGAGCCAAGAAAAGTAGTGAAAGTTGATGCTTACATCCGAGGATTATCTGATAACATCAAGGGTGAAACTTCTTCTAAGCTTACCAATTTGAATGAAGCTGTGTGTATGGCACATAAGTTGATAGAACAAAAGTTGCAAGCTAGGAATGAAAGGATTCTTGAAGGAAAATAAGCGGAATACAGTGGGCTCGCCTAACTTTCAATTGTAGGGAACAATAGTGGTAAGAGTAATCACAAGGATAACTCACGTCAATCTTCGCAGAATAATCAAAAGTAAGGGAACGTGCGAGCTCTGACTACTGCTCCGAATGAGGGAAAGGTGTATTCTGGATCACTTCCTGTGTGTAAACATTGTTTTACTCGCCATGTTGGTCAATGTACGATCAAGTGCCACAAGTGTGGAAAGATTAGACACAAAGCGAGGTATTGTAAGGAAAAGAATGTTGCCACTGGTGCAAACGCTCAAGGCCGATCTGGTGTGTGTGTGTGTGTGGTGTGTGGTGGTGAGAAAGGTCATAGAGGAAACCGATTGCCCAAAGAAGGTCAGCAAGAGGTAGTTGGAGAAGCTCATGCGCACACACGCTCGCGCGCTTGCCAGATTAGGATGCTGAGCCAGTAAGGTCTCTGAATGTGGTTACGGTTTACGTTTCTACTCAATAACCGCTATGCTTATGTTTTATTTGATTCGGGTTCCGATAGGAGTTTTGTGGACACTAGATTTAGTTCCATGTTTGATATCGATCCAGTTAAAATAAATACCAGTTACGAGGTAGAATTAGCCGATGGAAGGATAGTTAGTACGAACACTGTTTTAGAAGGCTGCACTTTGAATTTAGTGAACCATCTTTTTGAAATTGATCTTTTGCCGATTGAGCTTGGTACGTTTGACGTCATAATTGGTATGGATTGGCTTTGTCAGCACGATGCCGTCTTATTGTCTAGTAGTAAGAAGTTTGTTCGTATACCTTACGGAAACAAGACGTTGACAGTCGAAAGTGACAAAGGGATGTCCCGACTAAAGGTCATATCTTGTATTAAGGCCCGTAAGTATATCGAACGAGGTTGTCATTTGTTTTTGGCACATGTAACTGAGAAGAAACTGAAGGAGAAGTGAATGGAAGACTTGCATGTAATTCGTGACTTTCCTGAGGTGTTTCTTGATGATTTGCGACGCTCCTACACCACAGAGGCAAGTATATTTCTGTATTGATCTAGGTTACCAAGGGTGCCACATGTTTGCCCGTTGCGCCATATCATTGGCATGTATGAGTATGAGAGAGTTGTCAGAGCTATTATGAGAGCTGTTGGAGAAGGAGTTTTATTCAGTTTTTTTTTTTTTTTTTTTTTTCCTTCACGAGTTCATTCACCGTCGGGGAGCACCTGGTGTTGTTCGTGAAAAGAAAGAAAGATGGGTCTTTTTGATGTCATTGATTACCGCAAAATTGAACATGTTGAATGTCATCGATATCGTTATCCTCTCCCGAGAATCGACGATTTTTTTGATTAAACATCACAGTTTTGAGCGTGTATTCCATGGATCAATCTGCGATCAGAATTTCACCAGCTTCGTATTAAAGTACGAGGGACATTCAATTAACAACATTTAGAACTCGGTCGTTATCGTCACTTTGAGTTCCAAGTGATGCCGGTTTGGATTGACATACTATGCTGCTAGTGTTCATGGACTTGATGAACAGAGTATGCATGCCCCTAATCATTGATAAGTTGGTATTGGGTTCTGCGATGATTTTTTAGGGTAACGGTTCATTCATTTTTTTTAAACCCCCCCCCCCCCCCCCCCCCCCCCCCCCCCCCCCCCCCCCCCCCCCCACTCTCATCTCATCTCACAAACCTAATTCCCCCCCCCCCCCCCCCCCCCCCCCCCCCCCAATATCTCCCTCCAACAACATCCACCCATCCCCCCCCCCCCCCCCCCCCCCCCCCCCACACTATCATAACCATCTCTCTTTTATTCCAAGGACGAAGAAGAGCATGGAAAGCATTTGAAGATTATTTTGGAGTTGCTTAGGAAGGAGAGATTGTATGCCAAGTTTTTCAAGTGTGACTTTTGGTTGGATTCGGTACAATTTCTTGGTCACGTGATTGATCGTAATGGTATTCATGTTGATCCTGCAAAGATCGAAGCCATTAGGAATTGGGTTGCACCAACGACGCCAACGGAGGTGAGGCAATTTATTGGATTGGCTGGTTACTATCGAAGGTTTATTGAAGGTTTTTATATGATTTCCAAGCCTATGACTAAGTTGACTCAGAAGGATAAGAAATATGAGTGGGGTAAAGAAGAAGAGGAAGCTTTTCAGACACTGAAGCAGAAATTGTGTAGTGCACCGATCTTAGCGTTGCCCGAAGGAACGGAAGATTTCGTGGTTTATTGCGATGCATCACTTAAGGGTTATGGAGCCGTGTTGATGCAACGGGAAAAGGTGATAGCGTATGCTTCCCGACAATTGAAGGTCCATGAAGAGAATTACACTACTTATGATTTGGAGTTGGGAGTCGCTGTTTTTGCTCTTAGGTTATGGAGACATTATTTGTATGGAACGAAGTGTGTGGTTTTCACTGATCACAAAAGTCTCCAGTACATTCTCAATCAGAAAGAGCTTAACATGAGACAACGAAGATGGATTGAATTGTTAAGTGATTATAATTATGAAATTCGTTATCATCCTGGAAAAGAGAATGTTGTGGCTGACGCCTGCAGTCGGAAGGAAAGGATTAAGCCATTACGTGTTCGAGCTTTGGTGATGACTGTTCACAAAGATCTTCCTAAGCAAATCCTTAAAGCTTAAAAGGAAGAAATAAAGAAGAAGAATGTGAAGGCACAAAAGTTAGAGAGATTGATTAAGCAAATATTTGAGTTTTGCCCTGATGGAATGCGTTGTTTTGGAAATCGTGTTTGGTTATCGCGATTCGGTGGATTGAGGGATTTGATTATGCACGAGTCGCATAAGTCTAAGTATTTTATCCATCCGGGATCAGACAAGACTTATCAGATTGAACGCTGTTGTATTGGTGGCCGAATATGAAAGTTGATATTGCCACGTATGTTAGCAAGTGTATTTGACTTGTTGCAAAGGTTTAAAGATTGAGCATAATGATAAATCGTACTGGGTTGCTGCAAACAGCCACATGAGTTCCCTTTTGGAATAGGAAAAGGGTCATGATGGTATTTTCGTAGTGGATGCCTAGGACCCCTACCCTACCCAGAACAACACCAACCCCCCCCCCCTCATTGACGAGTGGGTACGATACGATTTGGGTCATTGTTGATCGACTGGCCAATAAAACCCTAAAAATAAATTGTGAATTTCATAATGTCATACAATGACCTAAAATACGAGGTGTTATAGAAATTATGTGTAGACATGGTGTTCCTATTTCGATCATTTCGGATCGAGATAGTCATTTTACGTCTAGATTCTAGAGATCGCTTCAGAAGGCGTTAGGGACAAATTTAGATATGAGTACCGCTTACCACCCTCAAACAGATGGTAAAAGCGAGAGGACTATACAAACGCTTGAAGATATGTTGCGTGCTTGTGTGATCGACTTTCGAAGTAGTTGGGATCGCCATCTGCCATTGGTCGAGTTCTCATACAACAATAGTTATCACGCGAGTATTAAGACTGCACCATATGAGGCTTTGTACGAACGGAAATGTAGATCACCTATTTGCTGAAGTGAGGTTAGAGATAGTCAACTCACCGGTCTAGAATTGATTCGCAAAACGACGGAGAAGATCGTTTAGATTAAGAACCACTTGTTGACTGCCTATAGTCGTCAGAAAAGCTACGCGGATAGAAGAACTAAGCCATTGGAATTTGATGTCTGTGATATGGTACTGCTCAAGGTATCTCCGTGGAAGGGCACTGTGTGTTTTGGAAAGCGCATAAAGTTAAGTCCACGCTACATTGGGCCATTCAAGATTCTAGCTAGAGTCGGTCCAGTAGCTTATACGTTGGAGTTACCTGAAGAGTTGAAAGGGGTCCATAGTACTTTTCATGTTTCAAATCTTAAGAAATGTCTAGCGGAAGGCGGCATCATTGTTCTGATAGATGAGATTCAAATTGATGATAAGTTGCACAAGATTGAAGAGCCAGTAGAAATGGTTGACCGAGACGTTAAGCGGCTTAAGAAAAGTCGGATACCTAACGTTAAAGTTTGTTGGAATTCGCAAAGAGGTCCATAATTTACTTGGGAGTCTGAGGATCAGATTAAGAAAAAGTGCCCTCATCTCTTTACGAGTAAGGACGAAGCAAGGAAGAGCGGATAAGTTGAGCTGAGCACCGAGACGATGCTCCCTAAAGGAAGGGAGAATGTAACAACCCGAGTTTCAGGTCAACGTTTATCTTGAGCTATGATAATTAATTTACTACTTAAATGATTTTAGTAGTTTATGCTATAACACCTCGTGACTTAGGTCATTGTACGACATTATGTAATGCACAATTTATTTTTAGGGTTTTACGCATTTGCTCTTAAACTGTAAAAGTTAAGGCCGTGATTGGGTTTCTATTTGTTCTTTGCGTCCGAGAAAGTTAGAAAATTTATATTGTCGCTCCGAGAGTGTTTACTTTATTTTTGTATTTTATGGCTTTTCCCCGTGTTTTTGTAAAAACTGTGTTTAAAGGTCGTGTTGTTTTACAAGTTTTAACGTTTATTAAATGTTTTCAAGTATATTTTAGTTTACTTCACGGTAGCTCTTAAAAATTTTACTTTTTAAGGTGAGCCGTACTTCGTAAATGACACAAATGGCAAGATTTTAAATCTTTGATTCGAGTTGGGAACTTATTATGGATAATACCTCAATTGAAGGTATTATTTGTTGGTGTTCTTTTACCAACTTTGTAACTTTTTAAATTGAAAGAGAAAATATTTTTGTATTTTTGGTTTTTAATCTTCTACTTATACTAAAAAGAAAAGAAAAATATTTTTTACTTTTTATTTTATATATATTTTTTATATATTTTTGATTTTCTTAAAAACGTAACTTTTAAAAACGAAAGGTTCTCTAAAACACGATCAACAAACTTCAAACGAGAGAATCGTAACACAAATCCCCGGCAGCGGCGCTAAAAATTGATTCGTCAATTTCAACACACGTAAAATAATATATATAATACTATGGAAAATCACCCATTTCACCCTTGAGGACAAAGGAAAAAGGAAACTCTTCAAAATATATATAATATAGTAAAATACGTATATTAAACCGGGAAGTATGATTTCCCGGGTCGTTTCCCCAATGATTTGTGAAATTGAAACCTCGATTGTTGTTCGGACAATGAATTTGAATAGTAACAAAGATTGATTTGATTATCTATATCTACCAATTAAAAGAAACAATTAAAAACTAGCAATTAAAAGCAATTAAACACTAAGCAATTAACGGGAGCAAATAAAACGCGACAATTAAGCAAATTAAGCAAAATTAACTCTTAAAAATGCAAACTAAATTTCTAAACCTAAAATAAGACAAAAGAAAATTTTAGAAAAAGGAATTATAATTTTTTGATTATTTTTGAATTTTTTATGAATTAAAAACTAATTAAATCTATTTAAATCCTAGAAAATAGCAAATTAATTTCTAAAAATTCTAAAAAATGATTTTTACACTTAGAAGAGTCTAAAATAACATAAAAGCTCAGGAAACTGTTTTTAACTATTTTTAAAATTAAAATCCTATTTTTAAAATTAAAAATAAAAGCTCAAAAATGAAAATTAAAATCTAAAAGTGTTGAAAATGATTTTTCTGAATGTAAACCTAAAAGTATTTAATCTAATGCTAAAAACTATTTTTTTGTATTTTTAAAAGTTATTCTTCTATTTTTTATGATTTTTCGAACTTAAACCCTAAGAAAAATGATTAAAAATAATCTACTTAATAGAAAATTATGAAAAATTCAGGGAAAATCCTAAACCTAACAAAGATTAAAGGAAAAATAAAAAGAAAAAGACAGCTTAACAAATAAGTCCTAAATAAGCTATAATAAGCTACGGCTTATTATTAAAAAGTAAAATGAAAATGTGTACAAGTATTAAATGTGGAGATAAGTGAATGGATGAGCTATTGAAGCAAAGTGGTAAAACGTGTGTGTTGTGTGCTTGAGGTGCTGGGTTCGAGTCTGGCAACACCCCTTTTTTATATATATATTTTTTATTATTATTTTGAAAACCAATAGTACAAAGCTCTTAAGGACATATTTTTAAGCATTTTTAATAAAACAACAATAAGCTCAAACTCAAAGATAAGCTCTCTAAGAGCTTATTAAGCAACTGACCTCAGAAAGTAAAGTTTTGAGCTCTTGAGAGCTTATTTTCACTTATTAGCATGCACACTACTTATTTTAAGCTCACATGCAAAACCAAAAGCTGATCTATAAACCTTAAGATGTAAGGAAGG
>BQNB010095270.1:0-25911 GCA_026074375.1 Tanacetum coccineum
AATGAGCTCATTTCCCTCTAAATTCTACAAGGCATTTAGTACCACCTTTCTAGCCTAGAAGACAAGTATTCTAAGCACAACATTTAGAATCTGATCCGTGATAAAACATAGGATCTGGGCAAAATTAGTAGGCTTTAGGTATTAAGAAAAAATACTAGATTGTAGCCTTATGTCTTGTGATCATTTTTCCAGTTGACTCGACCCGATTCAATGTCGGATGAATTAGTTATAGCCGAAATGGCAAAGGTGCGCAGATTCTGCACACCTGTAGTAAACGGCTATTATCTCTAGATTTTTGTATAGTGACCCTTAAATATGTAAAACTAAAAGTTGTAGAGAACTCAAATATCTAACCATAGTCACTGGTTTGAGCTTCATCGGAGTTACGGTTTGTAAATGGAAACCATTTTACCGAGACTAATATTGGCTTTCTAAAAACAGCCATGCCCTTTCATTAAAAATTTGACCCTTGAGCCCCAAGCAAGACCCTTGGCCACCACTCAAGACCCTTGGGCACTACTCCAACATCTTGGCCACCACTCCAAGTAGCTTGGCCAATACTCCACCCCAAAAACTTAGCCATTACTTCTCTTATACACTATAAATACACGCATAAATACATTCATTCATCATTCACCATTCAAACTCAAAACAAATTCAAAATGATGATCTAACCAAGTCATAGAAGAGAAGAAAGGAAGAACTCAACAAGTAGAAGCTAAGAATTAAGAGAAAAGATGTCCTTGATTCATCTCCAAAGAGTGTTCAACCCATTTCAAGTCATTCGACCCATTTCCACCATTTTCGACTCATTTCAAGTTCAAGTAAGCTCATAACTCATTCAATAAACTCTTTCCTTGTTTAAGAACTTTCATAAGCTTTGTTAGATCCTATGTAAACTCTTGTTTAAGCCCTTGAACCACAAACCCATGCGTTTTGGTTTTCCTAAACCAAACATGCCCATTTTGATCTTTCTAGTTCACAAGCTCTTTCTATAAGCTATAAGCTTGTAAAATTAACTTATTCTAGCTTATCATAATAAGCTATAACCTGCAAATTAGTTTCTATATTGAAAAATACAATTATTATGTTTTTTGGACTTGTTACGCAAAACATTCCATGCAAAGGGGTATATATTATAAATTCTTGAAACTTATAAATAGAGGGGCTGAAATTGTAATTATTCTAAAGTAAAACTTCAGGGGTTTGTTTTGTCATACTTGAAAGTTAAAGGTTTAAAGATTTTAAAAGTTGTATTAAAAGGATTAACTTTGTAAATATATTTAAACCAAGGGTATATATTGTCATTTTGCATTCTTAAAGGTATAAAATGTAATATTTTATATAAATTATAAAAATATATTTAAATATTATAAGACTCGATTTTATTAAAGCCTGACACATTTGTCGTTATCATTCGTCGATCGAAACACTATAAAATCAATTATGTTTTAAATATAACATAATTTATCATCCACTAGCTTTTGAAGAAACTTAAAATGATAAAATCTTATCATTTAATCTATAACGTATCACGTTACTAGGGAATTTCATGTGAGGGGTTTCATTTGGGCAGACGTTTTGACGATTTGTTGGATTTACGATTTAAAGTGTCCTAGCTCCTCAAACGTTTACTGCATGACCTCTGAATTATGATAGCCTGAACAGTGTTACGATGTTTTCATAAACTAATAAACTAAATTAACGTCGATGTTAAATAAAGCTTTGAAGTATAATCAAACTAAGACTTGACATATATTAACTCAGGTTGCGTGACAAAGCCGTTTAACACCATCTGAGTCACTTTTGACATCAATCAGATTTCCCTGAACTAAGGTGAGTTCATAGTCCTACTTTTACATGTTTTCTAAACTCCGTGGGGAGATACATGCTATAAACCATGAATACAAGTGTTTTTCCAACTGTATGCTATCCTGATATATTATTGCCTAAGTTTGCCTGCACTGCCAATATTTCTTAATCATGAACCATTAGTCACTTGCGAGTGAACGCGAATATTGTGGATAGATCTATCGGGGTGTGACGACTCCCTTTGGTGTGCCTATACTTTTGGTACCAGTAGCACTATATTTGATTATAATGGGTAACTTTAGCAAGTTACCTTTCATGAGGGCGTAGGTTCCTCCCCAATGTCACTGTGGCAATTTCATGTTAACATGTTGGTGTCATGAGCTTAAATGCAATAATACTGTTTACTATGATAATTGTAAATACAATTACAATTATTACAAACTATGGGTGTATAACAATGTAACCCTTTATTGAACTTGTATTCAACTATTATAACTTAAAACCTGTGAATTTCACTCAACCTTTGTGTTGACTTTTAAGCATGTTTATCTCAGGTAATTAAGCATCTTATGGCACGAAGTGGCATTAGACATGAGGACGTCCAAACTTGTTATCATTCAACTTTATGTTTTGAAATGTATTTTGGGACCTCCGTTTGTAAAAACTCTGATGAATAATGAATGATAACTTATCTTTTAAAAACGTCTCTTTTGAGTCGTTTTTTATTATTGTGACTATGATTCATAAAGTAATACCCCAAATTAGCTTCCGCTGCTATATGTCAAATATCGGGGTGTTACAAGTTTCGACATGACATATATCCGTTTATTGGGAGCCCTGTGGGTAGTGAGGGCTACTCACCCGGATAGGGATAATTAGTCACAATAGATCTATTTATTCACTCGTGCTCACTTAACCAGCCAGTCGGTTAAAGGTGATTAACAGTTCTTGATAATTCGGGTAATAGTGGTCTAAACGCTACTTAGGCAACACGTAAATAGGGAAATCTCATGTATAGTACTTGTGTCCAATTTTAAAAACAAGCAATGTTTCTCACCCCAAGTTATAAAACATTTATTCAAAACGAGTAAAAGAGTGGGGCTATGAACTCACCTTATGCGAATTGTGGATTAAAAGAAATCAATCAAGTGAAGACGAATCTCACGGTCCTAGCGACAACCTAGCATATAGTTGTCGTTTAAGAATAATGTACAACGAATAACGCTTAACGCAAGAGCTGATCATCCGAGCATGAGTAGACACGGCGTACCATTTTCAAAACGTACTTTCGAAAATTATAAGTTTTGACAAGTCTCGCCATTTTGAAATATCTTCAAAAATATTTCGTCTTTCAGTGTATTTTGTCTTTTAGTGTATTTTGTATTTTAGTGTATTTTGTATTTTAGTGTATTTCGTCTTTTAGTATATTTCATCTTTTAGCGTATTTTATCTTTTAGTGTATTTTGTCTTTTAGTGTATTTTGTTATTTAGTGTATTTCGTCTTTTAGTGTCCCGACACATCAACGTTGACTCAATAACCAAAAATGTTGACCTAAACTCTACACTTAACGTTTTTCTACATTTTATCATAAGTTTGATAATAAAAGTATATTTTCGACGCTTCTATAAAGTTTATGAAATTTTGGCATGACCTTTCTAAAAATATCGACTATCCATTTTTATCATCCTCGACACGTGAAAATATCCGTTTTACAAAAGTACATCTTTTATTGACTCAAAAGAATATCCGATCTATTTTTGACAACACCTCAAATATCGCAACAAATCCGTTCTAAACCTAAACCTCTTCGACATTCAATTTACGCTTCCAACAAATCCAACATCTAACTTAATCTCTTCGCCAACAATATTTAAACTTAATATACGATAAATCTTAAATAAACGATATAGCCGTAATAATAGCAATATATATCAACACAGTCACAACGAACTTTTAAACGCAAAAGTACAACTACTTTTTATTTTCTTTCATTTATAAACAAAATATTAGACTTTGAGACTTGTAGTTTTATAGAAAAATAGATAATGATTTTCACAACGATCCGCTTTGTACACCTTATTCGGAATGATCATACGAATGCAAAAGTACAACTTATTTATGAAAAAGTAGAGATGACTTACAAAGAAACACGACGAAAGATGATTAGAAATAAAAAAACAACCCAAACGTTGTTTTATAAAATACCCGGATGAAATAACAATCAACTTGTCTTCAAATGTAAATGATCAAAGATGGAAAATGTAAGGATTTTGTAAGGGTTTGTGTTTGTTCGTGTGTTTTAGGGAGAGAGAGAGCAAGAGAATTGTTTTTGTGTGTGTAGGATGTGATGAGAATGAAATATGAAGCAAAATGGATATGTATACAAGGATTTCACTTACACACACTCACACATATGTGTGTGTGCCGTGGGTTAGGGGGACAAGAAATAGGGGACCAAAATGATCCTCCTATCACACACTACCTAGTACTAGTCCTTTACCACAATCCATGCAAGCTTGTCTAGTGATTTTGATTTTCAAATTTAAATCCTATGTACACATGCATACATATCCGGTTATGAACAAGGCCAAGGGGGGGACCAAAAATGGTTTCCCATATTCTAGGATCACTAGTGCTAAAAAACATTTAACTTCCAAAGCCTTTGCATGCACATGCATATGTATAGATTAAAACGCGTATCACGTAAATAACGAATCAAGTAACGACATCACGAAAAATTACGAAATTTTAAATATTGTCTTAAAACATAAAAGCGTGGCTATTTCCAAAATACTACAATGTTTGGTGTCCCGGTTCGCTCCCGGTGACGATTCTTAGATAATAACGGAATAATTTCCCGGTTAAACGGAAAAGCTAAACGAAACTTTTAAGAATTCAAATTACTAAACGAAAACGGCTAAATTAATGAACAGAAATTCTTGGGGTGTCACATTCTTTCCTCGTTAAAGAAGCTTTGTCCTCAAAGCTTATGACGCAACCTCTGCCGCGGGTGCAGAGTTGGTGAAAAGGTGCGGGTATTTCTTTTGCATTTGGTCCTCACGGTCTCAGGTGAACTTAGGACCCCTCCTAGAGTTCCAACGTACTTTGACAATCGGAATACGACTCTGATTCAAGCGCTTGACCTCATGGTCCATGACCTCGACAGGTTCTTCGATGAAGTTCAATTTGTCGTCAACCTGGATTTCATCCAGTGGTATAGCAAGAGGTTTATCAGCTAATCATTTCTTTAATTTCGAGACGTGAAACGTACTATGAACTCTGCTCAATTTCTCTGGGAGTTCCAGACGATAGGCAACGGTTCCTACTTTAGCTAGAATCTTAAAAGGTCCAATATATCTAGGGTTTAGCTTTCCCCGTTTGCTAAAACGTATCACTCCTTTACACGGAGATACCTCCAACATGAAATTCTAAGGATTTGCATCTCACATTTGCATAACTCTTTTTGATGATCATGATTACCCAAATATTATCGTAACTGTGTGTTGTCCTTGTTAAATTATGATAAAATCCACGTCCACATTTTTTTTCATTTCCAATAGGGTATTTTTGGTGGTGATACATGTTTTCCATGTTCGGTTCATCGGTACATCAGCTTAAGGTTATGATATATCTTATCCGATCTAGGGTGGATGAAATAGTTAGGTTTGTGTGACTCATTCTTGATCAATGCTCCTACGTCTCTAATGCGTGGTAACCAACTCCTCCTAATGTAGAGAGTTCTATCAAGACAATTCTCAAACTCTTTGTCCATACCATGAAAGTTCTCATCTTTAACGTTCTCTTTCTTGGGAGCTTCCACTCGTGCCTCATGAATTCGTGGCAAGTGGACCAAAGTCATAAAAGTGCAAACTCCAAGGTATAATCTGCACTCTTCAACTCAAGGGTCTAAAATAACATGTAACAATTTTGAAAAGCATAAAAAACACATTCCAAAACACTATCAAAACATAACATTAATTAACGCTTGAACGTGCTTAACAATTCAAAATTTAATAAAACGCTTAAAACTGCTTTATTTATATACTATTATATCATTCATCATCGATGTGCTTTCAAAAATCAGTCCCAGATCAAATCCATATCACAATACTAGGGAGCTTCATATAAATGAATTTCCATCTTGGTATTACGTTTCTGAACTGAGTCGTTGGGTTTAACGATTTAAAGTGTCCCTAGCTCCTCAAAAAACGAATACTGAAATACTTCTGATATGATAGGCCCGAACAGGTTTTATTATAATTTTATATTAAAACCAACAGTCAATGTAAAATCTACATAATTCAATCAACTAAACATGACATAATTACCTCAGGTAAGCTTGTGACGAAGCCTATACTTTCATTCCATATAACCTATGCTATCAAGTTCCCTATAATCGTTTCAGGTGATTCAAGCCTGCCTTTTAATCTTTTATAAACCCGCGAGGGGGAAACATGCTATAAACATGAAATGCCATATTTCTGTATTCTATTCACAATTTACTATTGCCTAATAACTGCTTTAGCCTTTAAGTCCCCATAATCATGACCGTTAATTACACTCCATAGTATGCGCTAATGTTAGTGAAATAGATCTCTTGGGGGGCGGAGGACTCCCCGTTGGTGTACCACTAGTTACAGTAACCAATTGCCACATCATTAAGAAATTCACGCGGGTATATTTGCAAAGGTACCCGCAGGGTGCCATAACGTAAATCACATAACCTCTAAGATTCGATTCATGAGCAAATGGCAAATATAAATATGTTTTTCAAAAACAGCGTTGTATATCAAACGTAAACCCAATATCGCATTTGCAATTCAAATTATGAAACTTAAACCTATGGATTCACTCAAAACCCTTTGTGTTGACTTTTAGCATGTTTTATCTCAGTAACTAATGACAACGAGTGACGAGACATGAAGATGGAAAAACCATTATCATTCAAACTTTATTGTATAATTTGGAAATCTGCCTTTGTAAAACTCTGATTTGCAATAATGATAGACGTAGCTTTTGAACAACGTCTCTTACTGATATTCATTTTTCTATGATTATGTTTGTTGTATCCATGAAGTAATACCCCAGATTAGCTTCCGCTTCTATATGTCAAAAATAAGGTGTTTACATTGTACTTTATAGATTACTCCATTCGAGGATATCCAGATTCGTCTCACTGATCAATATAAGAATCCTTCTGGACAAGATCATATCTCAAGAATCACAAGGGAGGACCACCACCACCAGACTACTAGACTAGATTTTTATCATTTACAGCTTTTGTTAGAATCCAACCACTAGATGTGTGGCATAAATAATGAAACTTGTCAAATTTTGATTATGTAAAATATGTAAGAACCCGGGAATATCTCTTCCGGAATCTTTTTATAATTGATTCTTATATATTTAATCTCTTTGTGTAGATTTTGCCCTTTTGCCTTGGTTAAGGGCATTTGGTTGAGATTTGCATTTGTGTTATTTTATATGTATGCTATTTGACGAACCAACCCATTTCATTATCTCCATCTTCATCAGTAGGATCTTCATCACCGGTTAGGTCAACTACACCACCACCAGACTATCATTTTGATCGATCAAACCGCAACCACTGGAAAGTGAACCAGTCCTCGAGGAACTTAATGAGCCAGATGCTTGTTAGAGTGTCCATCTTTGGAAATCTTAGATTCTAAAATTTTCCGTTATATTCTGAAATATAATATCAAAGAATGTGTATTTCTTTGTTAGGACTTGTATCAAATAAATATCTATGTCAAATAATTTCAATATCACTATGTATGAAAATTTTGATTATTATACAAAGACTTGTGATATGACTATATCATTGTATGGATTCTTATTTTGTGTTGTCTTGTAAATGTTGATAGAATGGCTCCCAAGAGGACATCAACATCTACAGCACCACCCATGACTCAGGCCGCCATCAAGAAACTAGTTGCTGATAGTGTTTCCGCAGCTCTGGAAGCACAACCTGCTACCATGGCAAATACTGATAATACCAATAGGAACACCGAACCAAGAGAAACTCTTGTAGCAAGAAAATGTAGCTACAAAGAGTTTATGAGCTGCCAACCTTTCAATTTCAAAGGTACGAAAGGCACTGTTGGCCTCATCCACTGGTTTGAACGAACTGAATCGGTATTTTCCCATAGCAACTGTACCGAGGACTGCAAAGTGAAATTTGCTACTAGTACTCTAACTGAAGAAGATTTTTCCTGGTGGAATTCATTCGCCCAGCCTATTGGAATAGAGGAAGCTTAAAAGATAAACTTACGGTTCGGTGTTATTATTGCATTATTCAGAAATGAAGAAGCGTCTTAATTTGTTTTAATAAGATGATCATAAATCATCCTACCTAAATATCGACACAAAATATGATATTAAAACAATGTCATGTATTGTTCTAGAATCATAAGGAATAATGATGATAATAATGAGACGTCAATCGCGTTGATGTCTTAAAACAAGATGTTATAAGATGAGTATTTTTTCTGTCATTTTCCAATTAGTCGAGAATGCGGTGAGTTACGCATAGATGTACGTGTTTTCAAAAGTATGAGGTGGGTATTCTAACTCAGAGTTGAATTTAAAAGACAACCAATGAGATTGATAACTATGTCAAGTTTCGATATTATCAAAATGAAGTCAAGAAGAAGTTGGGAAGACCATCGTCTTGAAGAAGTTTTTAAGGACCTTTGATTCCTGAGACCTGAGGGTTATAGGCCTATTTTGTTATAAGTCTGACATTACTCTTAATCACTCTAATTTATTTGGTTTTCGAGGAAACTAGTCTATAAAATGTAAGGATTCATTAAAGGAATAGTCGGGTGGTGACGTTTTTGAACTAATTGGTGATGTTGTTCTTAATGATGAAGACGGAGATAATCATGAAATGACATAATTTTAATGTGGAATTGGTAGGTTTATGGAATTACACACTTTATTTATGGATAACGTTTCTTAAATATTCTTACATACACAAAATCTGGACAGGTGTTGATACTTATGTTAGCTTCTTTAGATCTTAAAACAAAAGCGGTAAGGATATGTTTTGTTCAAGTAGTTCTTGGAGTTCAGAGTGTGTTCCATAGGTTTCTTACATTTTTAATTGATAGCGTATTGGATATCTCAAGGTTCATTTCTAATAAGAATCCTAAACGTGAACAAAGCATCTTGTCTCTTTGTCCCATATGAATTCTTTTGTTGTTCAAGATATCATATTGCGCGGCTTCCTTAAGTTTGGTTTTACTTCTTCTAAATCTCTTGGTATGATTATCCAATACAACATTAACAAGTCTTTAGTCTATTATCTCAATATTGTGAAAAGAGAGTTTCTTCTATAGTAATTCAATATACTTTCCTATTTATTTCTCATGGTGTTTTACACGCATCTTGATAGAACTTTTTCCTAATTCATATGTCTGAGGTGGGGTAGGAGTATAAGTTGAGAAATATAGTGGTACTAGGATACAGGCTTGCTTCCGAGATGAATTAGATATCATAGTTGAGGAAGAGGATGAAGATGGATTTGGCTTCTTACGGTGGTTATGAATTCTTCAGGAACAAAGAAATATCGGGGATCAAATAGTAGTGATGGTGGTAATACCGGAGATGGAGTCAAAATAGCTGGTGGAGTAATAGGAGCTTGTGGTGTAATAGGAGATTCCTTAGCATAAAATGCTTGCATGTCCTTCAGATATGGATTATTGTAGAAAGGTAAGGATACAGGTGGGATTTCATCATTCTTAGAATTTTTCGAAAAGTCAGAGGAGTTGTTTCTCGGTGTGGCTGGGAAATAGTTTGGTAAAGTTAAAGTATAGTCAAGAATATTTGCAAAGGGAAAAGTGCATTCCTCATCAACATCAGATAGGGTAGGATGAGTGGGGGAAGACATGACTGTATAACAACCCAGTGGAAATAACATAAGTTATTTATATATAATATAATAGTAGTGTATTATCTGCCATGGAAATTTCTTACACATACTATTCTGGAAACTGCAGTGGCAAGGAGGACTTTCTTATATGGAAAAAGTAGTTATAGTTTAGGTTTTACCCTTGTTCTCTATAACCATGAGCTCTGATACCAATCTGTAACACCCCTATTTTTTACATAAAGCAGCGAAAGCTAATCTGGGGTATTACTTCATGGATCAACAGACATAATCATAGAAAACGACTCAAAAAAGACGTTTTGAAAATTTTAGTTACCATTCAATATCATATCAGAGTTTTACAAAGGAGTCCCAAAATCAGAAAATTGAAAGTTTGATTGATATCAAGTTTACCATCTTCAAGTCTGTGCTACTCTATGCCATAAGTTGCTTAATTACCTGAGATAAACATGCTAAAAGGGTCAACATAAAGGTTGAGTGAGATTCAAAGGTTTTCAATTAGAATAGTTAAGTACAAATTCAATAGTGGGTTACGTTGTTATACACCCATAGTTTGTAATAATTGCAATGAGTACAATCATTATGGAAAATAGTTTGAATACAAGTTATCATAACAGTGGGTTACGTTGTTATACACCCATAAGTGTAATAATTGCGATGAGTACAATTATTATGGAAAATAGTTTGAATACAAGTTATCATAACAGTGGGTTACGTTGTTATACACCCATAAGTGTAATAATTGCGATGAGTACAATTATTATGGAAAATAGTTTGAATACAAGTCATTATAAACAGTGTGGATTCGTTGTTAGACAAACCATAGTGTAATAATTGCAATGAATACAATTATTATGGAAAACAGTATTATCATGAAAAATAGTATTATCATGGAAAATAGTATTAGTGCCCTAAGCTCATGAATCACATATTTAACTTAATAGAAACGGGAGCCTTTACGAAGATATACTGGGAGGTCGCTACCCAATTTGATTCGGGAGCGACTACCCATAGAGTTACTAGGCGCTACTTCTCAATGAGAGACTGGGAGCTATTACCCAAAGGATTACTAGGACAAATTCCCCATAGAGGATATTAGGTGCTTTATCCAAAGAGAGACTGGATGTCTTATGGAAAATGGAGGTAACTTAGGCAATAATATATCAGGATAGCATATAGATGGAAAAACACTTGTATTCATAGTTTATAGCATGAATCCACCATTAGGATCTTAGAATTTCATTTAATGTTGGAGGACTCGTACAGTGATAGAACAATAAACATATATCAAAATACTTGTGTTATTTTGTTTAAATAAGCATGTATCCCCCTCGCGGGTTTATAAAACATGGTAAATAAGTAAAGGCGAGGCTATGAACTTATATTGGTTTTAAGTTTATTGTATATATAAAAAAACAATTGAGCATGTATCCCCCTTGCGGGTTTATAAAATATTCAAAAGATTGAAATGCGAGGCTATGAACTCACCTTAACAGGGAAATCTGATTGATGGCAAAAGTATAACAAGTGAAAGTAACGGCCTGTCACGCAACCTGGGGTAATATGTCAAGTCTTAGTGTGATGGTTTATGTTTCAAAACTTCATAAAGTTTAACGTATTACTTTGATTTATTAATTTATGGAAATATTGTATCACTGTTTGGGCTATCATAATCCAGAGGCCATGTAGTATCGTTTGAGGAATCAGGGCACTTTAAATCGTAAACCCAGCAAACTCGTCAAAACAAATACCCAAATGAAACCCCTCACATGAAACTCCCTAGTAACGTGATACGATAAGATTTTACGTTTAACTCGCCACTAAAAGCTAGCCGATGATAAAACTTTCGTTTAATTTATAACGTAATTGATTGATTAAATCACGTCGATCGTGATTAATAATGATATGTGTCGGTTTTATAAATCGAGTCTTATTTTGGTAATTTATATTTTTATCATTGTATAAAAATATTTATATTTTATATTTTTTAGTTTGTATAAAATGGCAATATAAACTCATTGATTTTTAAAACTTTTATAGTTTAGTCAGTTATATAATTAGTATATTTATTTAATCCTTTTAAGTTTAACAACTGCCAGATAGGATCCTTTACTGAGACTTTAGGAAATGACATTTTCAGCCCTCTAGTTTATATAATTTCAAAAAAAGTTTTGATATTACCCTAATGCATGAAAACATTTACAAATCAAGTCAAAAAAGCCATGTACAGTTATTTTTAGTGTTCAAAATGATTTTTGAGGTTATAACTTATTAGAATAAGCAAAAATAAGATGTTCTATTATAACACCCCATGTTTTAGGGTCATTTATAACGTCAATAAATTCACTATGTACTTTTAGTATTGTACGCGTTTGCTTTTAAATCGTAAACGTTAAGTTAAATCGCGTAAGCTAAAAATGATCATTCAATATAAACGGGCACCAAACAATTAAACGTTTACATCAAGCAAGTGTTAAGTAATTATTTTGAGGATAATTATTAACTTTGTTCATTTTATTTTTATTGGTTGCGTAAAGTGTTTACGTTTCCGATTAAATTACGTTTAGGCTTATTCCGGAACACCAAACTTTTCTTACGCTGTCTTCAATACCCACAATTATACCCAATACTCAAAATTCACAAAATAACATCACCTATATACATACAAAACCGGACATGGATGGACTTATACAAAAATATCTAGTTTGAAAACATTTCTCCTTGTTTTCATGAGATGTTCTCAACTATTAGGGAACACTTAGTTAATTCTTGCAAGACTTCAACATATCTTGACCAAAGACTTACTATACCACTTTGGACTAGTCTTTTTTGTATATAATTCTTTAGCAAGTGCAAGTAACACATACATGTATTTTTTCTTCTAAGTGAAACAACACCAAATCCTCTCTTGGTCTCTCTTTGCCCATGGCAACAAACACCCTTTGAAATAATTCCTTAGCTTGATTTTCAAGACCATAATGTATTAATACATCATCCCTATGATAACCTAAGATGTTTTGAAGGGTTGGTTAAGCATTTGCAAGGTTTAAGCAAGTTATTGCAAGATTAGGGTTTTGTTTTTTATTAGGGTTTTATAATTATGGAAGCTTGGTATTTTCTATCATCCTACATTACATTAAGGTCATATAAAACCCTTTATAAATTTACATTTATGATTTTATGAGTATATATGTATCTATGAGCAAAAATCACTTAGATGCTTTTAAACATGTAAAATGACCTTGTTTAAAAACTTTTTTTATAATCATGGGTTTTGTACACTTTTACATATGTTATGATGTTAATAATATCATGTTATAATGAGATTATAAGTCTTGTACACTCTTGGTTTATGTATAAAAAGTTTATGTACAAACTTGTTAATTTAGGGGTTTACTTAATAAAAACTTTAATTAAAAGTTACATAAAAGTTGTGATTTTAAGGTGTTTATTAAGGACTTGATATATGGAATTCTTAGAAAAAATTTGGACATATTATATGTAACAATATGATAAATAAGGGCATAAAGGGTTGTGGTAATTTACTTGGTTGAAAAGAAAAATACATAAAAAATAGGTTATAATAAGTTAGTATACATATGATTTCGTAGGGGCTACTTGTTTTGGTTCGTAGTATGGTGACAGCATATTTTGTTTTATAAAGATAGTACACATCATGATGATTCCAAATATGTAAGTAAATCAAAAAAACGCTTATAACAAAAAAAGATACGGCAAATTACTTTTACGTTAATTAAACGCGTTTATAAAAGAGATTTTATATAAACAAGTTATAAAATTCTGCTAAATATATAAAGTTTATTATTTTTCACTGATATTCACTTAATTTTAGGTTACTAAAACAATTCGGACCATAAATTTTTCAATTGTTAATAACGGATGAAGTTATGAATTACGCGAGATTTATATAACTTAACATGTATAAAAATACTTTAATTGTCAAAACTTTTTTTTATAAAAGTTACTGTTCATCTCAGATTTATACATTTTGAAAACATCATTAATATGATAGAACTTTTAATAACAAAGACGTGCTCGAAAGAATCGCTAAAAACGGAGCTATAACGAATAAAACACGACATTTACGGTTTTTACGATAACTAAAACTATAAAAATAATTTTATAAACTGGTGTGAACAGTAAAAAGTACTATTCACCAGAGGACATGAAATACAAAAATGTCATATTTTGATACGTCGTCTTAATACAAAACGGGGCTTTAAAACGAAGAAATTGCGTCGTTTTTACTATCGAACTATTTATAAACGTTTTAACTTTATTAACATGATTTCACTAAAACGATTAGATGGTGATTGAGCTATATAGAATTGTATATGGTAGTAGTTACTCAAAGTGATTAGTACTTATACGACCTATATTGGATTAGGTTGCATTCGATCATTACCGTGACGCATTTTCTGTGATATACTTGATATACGCTCACTCAAGGTGAGTTCATAGCCCCACGTTTTACATGATTTTGTTTTACAAGTTTTTGGGGTGAGAAACATTCATTGTTTTACAATTGGACACAAGTGGATACTTTTACTTTATGATTACGTGTTGCCTAAGTAGCGATAACCCTAGTTGAGCCCATTATCATGAACTGTCAATTACTGGATTGTGAGCGCGAATGTTATGAATAGATCTATTGGGATTGACATCCCCGTTCGGGTGATTAGCTATCACTGGACAAACGAACGTATACCATGTCGAACATAGGATGTTGCGGGTTAGAACATCAACATGGGCAATGTAGGCAATTTATATTATATACATTCATGTCGAGCTCCAGTGTCATGAGCTTAGGGCAACGTAATTACATTTAAATGATGTCTGCATTTGTTGCATTATCATACACTTGGGAAATCTTATGGTCCTTCATATCCGATTTATCTAATAAACCTATGAATTTCACCAAAAATTATTGGTTGACGTTTTAAAGCAATATTTTTCAGGAGGTCAATAAGCATGAGGTGCAAGGGATACATTGGTGGTTTTGATTTGGATATCATGCATTAAAGATTTTGTCACATTACATTTTGTATATCTGTTATGGGCTAGAAAATATTTGTATTTTGGAACAAGTGAAGTTCTGGGCTTATGTAACAAATACTTTGTTAAATCCAAATGTATCGGTTTTGATACGACTTTTTGGTCGTTTTTATTATATCTTGGTGTTATTGATCATGAAGTAAAGCACGGCACGGACCCTTATTCGCTCCGACCAATTTGGGAGTGTTACCTCTATCGTAAACAAAAGTTTTGAAAAGAAATTCGTTAGCTAGAAATCAAAAAACGGGTCGTTTTTAGGGTTTTAATAAAAAAACATGGGTTTGAGGATTCAAGGCTTCAAACAAGAGTTTATATATGATCTTAAGAGTATTATGAACATTCTAAAATAGATTATGAGCTTATTGAACAAGATTTTGAGCTTACTTGAGCTAAAATGGGTCGAAATGGGGTTTTTGGGTTTGTACGCCTAGAAACGACTTCAATGGCTTCTTTCTCTTGATTCTTAGCTTCAATTCTGAACTTAGGGACTTCTCTAGATCTTCCTTGGTCTGACTTAGAACTCCATTTGAGTGTATGATGAAATTTGAGGTGTGATTGAAAGGGTTGCTTTGATTCGGCTTATATAGGCTCAAAAAGCTTAGTGCCAAGTTCTGTGTTTGATTAGTGTCCTAGCTATCTTAGGTGATTCATGGCAGCTATGATGATGAGTATTACAAGCTAGGATAGTAGGATTGAATGGTGGAAGGCTATGGAGGGAGCTAGGGTGATGACTAGGGGTTTTTGAAGACTTGGTGGCCAAGTTGGATGACAAGGTGGTGATGGAGGTGCTTGTAAGGTGCTGGAGTGATGGTGATGTGGTGGTGAGGTCATGGTGATGAAGGTGGTGGTGAGTCATGGAGGAGCTTGAGGTGTTTATTTAGTTTATACATGGCTGTTTTTGGACAGCCAACATCAGTCCCGGTAATTTGGTTGCCATTTACAAACCGTAACTCCGATGAAGCTCAAACCAGTGAGCATGGTTAGATATTTGAGTCCTCTACAACTTTTAGTTTTACATATTTAGGGGTTACTATACAAAAATTTAGAGATAACAGCCATTTACTACAGGTGTGAAGAATATGCGTACTTTTGCCATTTCGGCTATAACTAATTCATCCGATATCGAATCGGGTTGAGTCCACCGGAAAAATGATCACAAGACATAGGGCTAAAACCTAGTATTTTTACTTAATACCCAAAGCCTATTGATTTTTCCCAGATCCTTTGTTTTATCAACGGATAAATTTCTCAAAATTCATGAACTAGTTATAGGATGTATATGGGTTTGCTAGGGTTTTTGTGGTTTAAGGTTTAGGTTTTAGGGTTAGTATAGGAGCTGAGATTAGAGAAGGAAAATTGTTTAAATATGATGTATTGTGTGCTTGTAAAGTTAGCTGCTAAGAGGTGGTACGAAAATCCTTAAGGATTTTGGAGGAAATGAGCTAGTTTGAATTTATGCTTTATTCGCTTGTATATTGAGCTCAATTGAGTTGTACTTTGATTTAGGAGGTAAAATGTGATTTAAATATTATGAATTGATCACTTGTACACATTCTTAAAGGCTTGTACATTTGCTTTGACATGAAATTAGGGTTTTTGGAATAAACGTTAACGTATAATGCTTGTTTTGATGTAACGTTGTAAAATGGTACGTTAAAGAATAATGTACTTGGTATAAATGATAATTAGATATAGACTTGACATTTATGATGTTGACATTGTATGAACATTGATATAGATGGCATTGGTAGAGGTTGCGTGAGCTCGTTTACTTTAAAGATGCAAGTTACGTTGCATAATGAGATAAAGCAAAAGTTTTCCTGTAAAAAGGTGGTATATAATAGATGGATATTATAGTGCATCTAATTTAATAGATGGATATTACAGTTCGTCTAATTTAATAGATGGATATTACAGTATATCTAATTTAATAGATGGATATTCCATTGATGAAAATTACGGGTTTTTGTCTTCTATTGGTGAAAAATTTAGGGTTGTTTAAAAAGTGGTTTAGAATCACCATACACTTTCTTTTCCCTGGCCCACAGTATATGTCCTTTCCCACATTTGTCCTTTTGAAGGCTACTGTTGTTTCTGGTTGTTACTTGAAGTGTCATCAAGCTTCCTTTTGTTTTCAGCCTGACGGTCAGCTAAACTACGGATCTTCTTATCCATTAGTTCAGTGGCAAACTCAATTGCATCTTGCATTGTCTTTGGCTTAGAAGCCATCACACTTCCCTGAATCATGTCAAGAAGTCCTCTGACATACTTCTCGACCTCATCTTTCCTCGAAAACATTTCGGAATACTTTAGGCCAACTCTTGGAAACGTTGGTTATAGCTCAACACATCAGTACCTTTGACTTTTAGATTCCAGAGTTCAATCTCTAGCTTCTTGATCTCGCCTCTTGGGCAATATTTATCAGTCATCATCTTCTTCAATATTTTCCATGGCATGCCATATGCAGCATCATGACCAACAGTCTTGACGTGGGAATTCCACCACGTCAGAGCATTTCCAAGAAGAGTGAAAGAAGCAAACTTGATCTGGCACCCGACGGTGCAGTTTCTAATATGGAATACAAACTCTATCTTTTCAAACCACTAAGTTAAACTAACAACTCCTTTAGTACCCTTGTAATTAAGGGGTTGGCATTTTAAGAAGTTAGTGTAAGTGCGCTCACGAGCAGCTCGCTCTATCCTTCTGCCACTTACAGACTCATGGCTATCATCGCCATTTCCACTGCTTCTATGTGCTTCATATTCAGCCAAAGCATCAGCAACACCTTGGGCTATTAGTGCCTTAATGGCGGCATCAGTCATAGGTGTGGTGGTTGTGGTGGTTTTTTTGGCGGCATTTTCTTCAAATCACAAGAAAATATAATACACGTTAGATTTCATACAATCATAAAGCGGACATTGACATTTGCATAATAAATAAAATGAGATCACATCACACAGTAAAATATACAACCAAAGTGAAATCAACAATGACATAAATAAATCGACATTCATACATAACAATATTGATAATCATACATGATAGTTTGGTTACAAATGACCAGTACAGATGAGATACAAAATGAAAATACGGTCCTAAGGCAATGCTAGCTGGGAGTTACCCATAATACTTAGCATGCCATACAAGATAGCTAAATGATGACAAAATATCCATACAGCCTACTAGCTGGGAGTTACCTATAAAACTTAGCAGGCTATACAGGATAGCTAACAATGGTACAATACTAACAGCTACTACCAGCATCAGCTGGTCCACCCTAACCTCCTGCCTCTGCATTGCGTACAAGCTCTCTGAACCTGTCGTGCTCGTGCTGAATGTCGCTCGTCAGTCTGTCCTCATCTTTAATCCTTTGCCTCTGTAGTACATCGACATCCTCTGGTAAAGCTCTAATCTGGGCCTTCATAGCCTGGACCTACTCTTAGGGGGAAAGGGTGGGGGGGGGAAAAAACATCTTGCTGTTCAGGAAATAACAGCCTCATGCTTATAAGAAGAATCCATCAAGCGAAAGTACCTCCTCTCTCTCGTTAATAAAGAAACTTGAGCTCTTAGCAACGCCTGGTCATCCTGTGCGTCCTCACAACGCACCTGGATCTCATGAGTCTCATGCCCTTGAGTAGTAGCAAGGTATGTAACCCTCTCATTAACCTCCCTTACGGCGGTCATCGCTTTCTACTCAAAAGCTATGGTATAGCTCCACAGTATCAATAAATCCATAGTCAACCCTATGGGCTAGAGTATGTCCAGCCTGCCTAGCAGTAGCAGCTGACGAACTCTCCCCAACCTCAAACCTACCAGTAGGAGCAGTGAAATGAGCTCTCTTCTGAAGCAGCATGTATGCCTCGGGGAAAGATCATCTCTATGAGCATGATGAGGTGTGATTTTATACACAATTTCAGGGTCATTTAACCCCCTGAATCAAGAAAATATGCCCAGATTATGTGCTTAATTGTTCGGTTTTAGGTTTTTAGCACTTGGATGGAATTTGGAGGAAATATATGTGACTTGGGCTCATTTAGAGAAGAAACGGACAAGATTACAGACCTTACCACCATACTATCTTGAAAGAAAATCCAAACAGTGGTGAGGACGGCTTCGCAACTCCTACGACGGCGTCAAAGATTCAAGGCGACGCGTCAGGAATCTCATGACGGCGTCAGAACAAAGACTGAATAAAGAAACCCTAGAAGATTCAGATAAAGATGATCATTCAACTGTAGCGAACGAAGTACTTGATATTGTTTTGATTCATAACTCCATGCGAACTCGATTCTGACGATTCAACACCCACGCCGATCGCAGCAAGAAATCTACACCTAGAAAAATTGATGACGGCAACGGACATCGGGATTTTCTTCGATGACCGTAGATTGCCAACCTAGGGTTTTCTATAATTATAGCATTCATAACTTCATCTTTTATATGCACCAACCCATAAGTCCGATTCTAGGGTTTAGGTAGGTGTTTTTCCAGCAGCTAAGAAGACGTAATTCATTCCATAAACATCTTGTAATGGTTTGATTATCACTTATATCTTAATTCATGTCTTCAATTCCTTTTGTTGATTATGATTTCTCTTGTTTGAGTATGCTTGGATAATTCATCTAGTATTTATTTGGGTATGCATGAAACTTGTCATTAGTTGATTAGATCTTGGTGTTTGAAATAGATTCAATGAGTATAATTGATTATAGTTTATAATTCTTGTTTTCTATTGCTTTTTGTTGATGGATGTGCACGTTTTTGCATCTAGTATAACTAGCCATAAAGATATTAAAATTGGCTTCGTCGTCTAGGGAAACGCAGTGTGTAGAAAGGATACCATCAGTAACAGTCTTCATACTACCTTACCCCTAATATGGTTGATCCCTCTTAAGTGTTTTAATGCGTGTAATGTACCCTTAGGGGCCTTGTAATAGTCTTCATTGTACCTTACTTGTACGGGGGTTTTTGCCATAACGGAACTATTTCATAGTCGGCGGGTTCGTGTGATTGTTCATGAAGTAGGAAATGATTTTTTTTTTTTTTTTTTTTTTTTTTTTTTTTTTTTTTCTTTTCTTACACATTACATCTCAAGTGTGACAAAGCATAGGTAGAATCAATAGCTAGCAAGTAGTAGGTGCATCCCAGGTGAATACGCTTCGTTGTATAATTGTTTTCTAGTTTACTTTATTGCAATTAGAGTAGTCATTAGCTAAATCAAAACCCCTTCAAACCCGAGATTTTACTTGCTTTCATAAAACATAAAAATACAAAAATAATCTCCCTTCAATCCTTAGACCTTAGTGAACATTCATCCGGGCCTCTTCAGTGCTATTCCCTATAGAGGAAACGTTAACAACCCCGAGTCTGGCTATACTATGCTACAATGATTAGGTACACTGCCTAGGGAGTTGTAAAACTTCTTATGAAGTCTTCGCAACCTCCACATCAAGTTTTTGGCACCGCTGCGTGGGGAATACCGTAGGTTTTGGATTTTATCTAGCTTAGGTATAGTCACAAGATTCCTATCAAGTGAGATTTAATTTCTTGTCAATTAGCTTTCTCGTAGTCTATCTTTTCTTTGTTCCTTTTGTTTGGTAAATCACTCTTTCGTTCACATCATGAATGTATGAAAAGAACACACCAACCAACCCTTTTCAAAACCCACCACGAAACACAACCTTCCCATTCCAAAACAATATCTTGATGTTCCAACAACATCAAGATGAATCTCTTTACGATGCGTAGACTCGTTTCAAAAACTTAATCGAAAGAGTCCCTCATCATGGCGTCAATTTATGGTCCGTGTCTCAATTCTTTTATGATCATGTCGATAGATATACCAAAAATAGACATTAACTATGCAACAGGTAGGAACCTTAGGAGATTAAGTGTTGAAGAAGCATGGGAAACCATTGAGGATTGTGCCCAATGCGATAAATAGTAGAAAAACCCAACTAGCACTATTTCGAACCAAACAATAGCAAATTTAAAGGCTCAATTAGTTAAGAATGAGGTGGTTAGAGTTATGATACCTAAGTGCATGTCATGGTTAGATGCATATGATGAGCCTATAGGTGATAGGAGGATAAGGAAGATAATCTAAGCCCACAAAGTACCCTACAAGTCCTCCCATCAATTGAGGTATGCACACCGCCCGTGACTTACCCGGAAGAAGTTGATGAAACTATAGGAATCCCGATGGAGGTAGAACCTTTGGACCACACAAAACTAGAGGATTTAGGCTTGAATACTTGTAATCATGACATTCCTCTTAGTTTTAGGGAAATTCCTAGTGTTGATGAACCGGAACCTTAACTTTTACCCAATTCTTCACCCTTAGATGTAAATCTAGGAGGCAAAAGAGGAACCAACCCACCATAACCCATATTTCTGGGTAGTAGAAGATGAAGGTAGTAAAACATTTGGACCATTCAGATACACACCCTTACCTCACGTGAATACTTCCATCGAAATTGTGTGTTTGCTACTAATCAACCCGCACTTGACCTTAAGTGTAGGGGAGACCCACCTTCTACGCGTCAAATAAGCGTAGAGTCAGGCTCATGACTCGAACAAAAACAAGCATTTATTGGGAGGCAAACCAATATTTTATTTCTTGCATTTTAGGAGTGTCGTGTGTTTTATTCTTTATTGTTTGTTCTTATATGTTTAAATAATATGTAATCATGCTTTATTTTGTCTTTAACCTCGTCTTAATTACAATCAAAGGTATTTTGCATCAAATAAGTGTAGGGGAAAATATTTGGTTTATAAGAACCATTTCAAACATATAAAATAAATAGTTTAGTTTAATTCGCGTCGTGTGTCTTGTG
Source organism: Tanacetum coccineum (assembly GCA_026074375.1). Taxonomy (NCBI): domain Eukaryota; kingdom Viridiplantae; phylum Streptophyta; class Magnoliopsida; order Asterales; family Asteraceae; genus Tanacetum; species Tanacetum coccineum. Next base: position 21,638 of record BQNB010095270.1, read on the forward strand.
TCATGTGTTTGTTTTGAGTCATATGATTGTGTTAACCAATTTTGTGGTTTTTGTAGTAAAATTTGCAGGAAATAACTAATAGGAACTTGCGTACAGGGATTTTTGAAGAAAAGAAAAAAAAAATTCTTTACAGACCCCGGAGACGGCGTCAAGATTAATCCTGACGGCGTCGCCAGGCCTGCTACAGGAAAATTCGATTTTATTTAAATTTTGAGAAATTAATCTTGTATAATTTCTAGAATTTGTGTTTTTCCTAAAAACCTACAGGAAACCACGATTAAATTAACACATTCATCCTATGCTTTATTTGTTTTCGTAGAGTCTAAACTTAGTTAATGAGGTTGTATTTATCATGCACCCATAAATTTTATGTTTGGTATAGTTGTCTTTGTCTTTGATTACAGGTTATATTTGATGAGGAGAAGCTTGGAAGTTCTTAGGAAGTTTCATCAGACGATTCTTGAAGGACGATTTAACCAGTTATCGCATGTTTCTTCGACATTATTAAGCAAACCAGGGGAGTACTAGTTTCTTTTACTTGTTTTCTTTTCCCTTTATTCGTTTTTATGGGTACTTCTATATAATATTGGGGACAATGTGTAACACCCCCAAATAGGGTAGCATCGGAATATGGGTCTGAGAGTGTTACTTCATAGATCAATAGCACGAGATATGAGAATGACCTCTACATGAGTCGTTTGAAAATGATACATTGGATTAATTAAATTGTTTGTTACAAAAGCCCATGGCTTAACTTGTTCATCCTTGAAAAGTGTAAAGATTTTAATACATAATAAATACTCTAAAATGTAATGCACTTAAATCTTTATAATAATGTGGTATGTGCTTAATTACACATACCATTTTCCATTAAAACCAGACTTAAATGACCAAAAACGTACCAAAAATACATCGTATTTGTTTGTTTTGCAATTTGGTACTGTGCAGGTAAAGGATATCTAAGAAAAGGACAAAAACGAAGCTAAAACGACAAAACCGAGCACGAGAACGGAAAAAGAGTGAAAGAAAAGTCAAATCAAAGCCAAAAGTAAAAGTCAACCAAAGTCAACCCCGACAAAGTCAAAGGCGAAGCTGATATTAAAGAAATGTTATAAATTGGCAACCCGTACCACATTCTAATTGGGCCGGGTCAAACCATTTAAAACATTTATAAAGACTTTATAAGCCTTAAAAAACTTATAAAAGGCCCAATTCCCTTTTTATTTAACAGGGCCCATTAGATGGGTACGGGTTGGCCCATTTAACATTTCTTTAATATCAGCTTCGCCTCTTTGACTTTGTCGGGGTTGACTTTGAATGCGATCTCACTAGCGGTCTCGGGATGCATCACTAAAACAAGTTCTAGAATTTAATATACTACCGGTACACTCTCATAATTTTAACCGATATCAATGCTCAAGAAAAGCGACAAAACCACACATGCTCAATCAAATCCATGAACAAGACACATGCGATTGCTCATTTCTTAACTCAAGCAAGCTAAATGTTAGGATTATATAAAAGCATCAAGGATGGATGCTTAATTCCTAAAGATCTAAAGGCGAACCTCACATCATTGGGGTGGATTTTTTTTAAGTGGTAAGGTTTTTGTGCTAGTCATATAACTCCTATCCATGAGACACTATTAATACTAAGTTTTCATCGGTATGTGCCATAATTTTTTTTTAATTTGGGTCAAAATTACCGTCTACGCTAAGTTTCAGTATATTACTCATCTTTTTAAGGACAAAGCAAATGCAATTGAAAGAATAGTTTTTAAGGCTTTATTTCCCCCTACACATTTTGAACATTGTCCCCAATGTTTTACATGTACCCAAAAAACAAATAAAGGGAAAAAAGAAAAGCGAAAGAAACTAGTACTCCCCTGGTTTTGCTTAATATTGGAGAAGAAACAAGATAAACCGGCTAAATCGGCATCCAATAATCGTCCATGTGAAAATCGTAAGAACTTTCGGGCTTCTCCTTATCAAATATAACCTACAAATCAAAGACAAGAAACAACTACATCATGCGTAAGTTCTACGGGAGAATAATATACAACCTTCGTTTATAAAGTTTAGACACTACGAAAGCAATACAGATATGATGAATGTACTAATGTAATTGTGGTTTTCTGCAAGGATTGGGAAAATTAAAAATTCTAGAAATTACACAAAATTAATTTTTCTAAAATTTCAAGAAAATACAAAATTTACTGTAGCTGGAGTGGCGACGCCGTCAAGAATATTCCTGACGCTACCTCCATGAACTATAAATAAATTTTTCTTCGTTTCTTGGAAAAAATTGTGTACAAATATCCTATTAATTATTTCCTGTAAAAATTTACTGCATAAACCACAAAAATGATTAGTACAATCATATGACTAAAAAAAACACATAAGATACAAGACGCGAATTAATCTAAACTATTTATTTTACATGTTTGAAATGGTTTGTATAAACTGGATATTTTCCCCTTTACTTATTTGATGCAAAATACCTTTGATTGCAATTAAGATGAAGTTAAAGACAAAACAAAGCATGATCACATATAATTCAAACATATAAGAACAAATAATAAAGAATAAAACACACGACACTCCTAAAATGCATAAAACAAAAGATTGGGTTGCCTCCCAATACGCGCTTGTTTTTGTTCTAGTCACGTGCCTGACTCTATCCTTATTTAACAGTCAAAAGAGAGGGTTTCCCAACACTTAAGGTCAAGTGCGGGTGATAGTAATGATACACACCATTATGGTGAAGGGGAGCTATATGTTGGAAAACTAGTTGAAATATATGCTCTAAATGGTGTGAATCGTTAATCCTAACCTTCTTTACTTCTTTTGGCCTAACAGGTAAATTAGGCCCTCTTCCTTGAAATGAAACTTCTTTAAATTCTAATTTTTGATCATCTTTTATCATCTCCAAATTTAAAAAATCAACACTAAGACATCCTTAAAGGGGTTAAGTTTGGCATCTCTAGCAATTTCCCATTCTCTGGGAAAATAGTGATCTATGAAGTATTTCTTAACATAATAGACGAGGTCGGGGTCGTAGTTCATAAGATTCTATTTTTCCTAGGGTAGTCCAATAAGGCACATCTTCATCACCTAGGTTGATTTCTTTAACTCTAAATATTGACCTAGTAACTCCTTCTCTTACCGCTATCTTGGCTTTCCTACAATCTATTACTACGCTACCGGTTGCTAAGAATCATCTTCCTACAAGTAGAAGGGTTGCGGGGTCCTCTAAAAGTTTTAACTTCCCTATGTGAACTTCTACCTATTTAACAATTCCTACGGGATAAGACTTAGTTCCATCTGCTAACCCAAAAACATGATCGGTCTCTTCTAATTATCTAATTTTAAGTTTTTTGAAGAGATATAATGGGATTAAATTTAGATAAGACCCTAAATCGGCTAAGGTATTAAAAAGCTTAGAGTCCCCTAGTTTATAAGGAAAAGTGAATAATCTGAGATCCTTCATTTTTTTGGCATTTCGCCTTGAATGAACGCGGACCCATTTTTTCATAACTCTAAACTCTCTACATATTTATCAAGAATTACATTGTATATTGGAGCATGAGCTAGAACTTTAAGAACCGGTAAGTTAATATGCAAATCCTTAAATTCATCTTCTAAAGTTTATTCGGGTTCTTTTGGTTTTGGTGTTCCAAATTCATTGACCATTTGTCTTTTAACTTGTTTTAGGTTCTAAGTTATTCAGTTCTTAAACAACTAAGTTTCGAGTTGTATCGGGTTTTTCGGGTTTCAAGTTTCGGTTGTTTGCGGACCATATAACAACTTCCATTAGAATCGCGATCTTCAAACGATCATCGTAACGTGCTTCGTTTATACTCATTCATTTCGAAAAGAAAACGCAATCCTAAAACCCTAAAGTCACGTTGCCAAGGAAGAAGAAGATTATATATACATTCATGCATACGTAAATGTGTTACATTTAAATATATCTTCAAAAGGTTCACGTAAGAATTAAATAGGTACAAAAATAGTTGCAAGGTTGATACAAGTGGTTCAATTTTTTTTGAAAAGGTTTAATTAGCAAATATTTTCACATTTAGTCCTTCGTGTTTAAATATTTTTTCACTTTTCATTTTAGCTTCAAAAACTATTTCAATTTTAACCTTAGTTTTACAAACACTTTTCACTTTTAGTCTTTTACTTTTTAAATTTATTTTTTATTTTACCTTTAGTTTTAATCATTTGCAACGTTAGTACTTTTAGCTCATCAATCGTTAACAAAAAAAGTCA